>VDFB02247069.1:0-61742 GCA_007258455.2 Sequoia sempervirens
TTGGGTTACATGAGTCTTCTTTCTGCATCTCCAGATCATCAATTCCAACATATAAATTGAGAATTTGTGCTAAAGCTTATTCAATTGCTACACAGACCAAGTCCAGGTTTTCGTCTAGACATGGCAATGGACTTCAGGAGTTTCCGTTCCAGAATCCAAATATTAATCAAAGGCATTCAACTCTTCCCCTCATGTCCATCTCCACATCCGCCAACCTCTTTTTAATTCTTCCCAGGCCATTTTGTTAGCCAATTGATTTATTATTATTTTCAATAAAGACTTTACAAAGGTTTATAAAGTATTAAATATTTATCAATGACTTTATAAAGTCCAAATAATTAATTAATTAAATAATTCAAAAGTCTTAAAAATAATTGAAATAATTAAAGACTATTTGAATATTCAATTAATTAATTCCAATTATATTTGGCTCTATCAAAGAGACCGGGACATCACAGTCCCCCCTACTCGGCATTGCTTGTCCTCTAGCAACTGCAAACTCGGATGCTGTAATATTTGTTCGCCTTCCCATGTGGCGTCCTCAACAGGTAAATCCCTCTATTTGATTAAATACTCTTTGATTGTCCCACTTTGCAACTTGTGTTCATGCATATCAAGAATAGACTCAGGCACTAGTATCAACTTCCCTTTGTCATCTAGTGGAGGAAGCTCAAGAGGGGGGGTAGTATGCTGATCGACTACCTTTTTAAGGCACGAGACATGAAATACATTGTGGATTTTGCTTCCTATAGGCAGCTCTAGTTCATATGCTACTTTGACTACCCGCCTTCTGATTTGATATGGTCTATAATACTGCGGTTTGAGCTTTTCCGCACCACTCTATTTCAAGGTAGATTGCATGTATGGCTGAAGATGCAAAAATACCATATCACCAACTTCAAAAACCCTCTCAATCTTGTGTTTATCAGTGTAAAGTTTTTGCTGATATTTAGCTCGGTGTAAATTTTTCTTAAGTTCCCCAAGAATATCTTGGCTGTCTTGCACTAACTCCTTTGCCTTGGGCACTCTGCTATCATCAAAAGCTAGATCCATGAAAGACATAGCATCGTATCCATATAGAGCTTTGAAAGGTGTCATACCTATTGACATATGGTATGTCATGTTATAACAGTGTTCGCCCAAGTCTAGCCAACGAACCCATGCCTTCTGTTGGCCTGACACATAGTTGCGCAGATATCCTTCAATCTACTTGTTGACGATCTCAGTCTACCTATCGGACTGAGGATGGTAGCTCGTACTAGGAGATAACTCAGTCCCTGCCAACATGAACAATTCTTGCCAAAATATGCTAAGGAACCCGCTGTCCCGATCACTCACAATATTCCTTGGAAGCCCATGTAATCGGAATATCTCTCTAAAAAATAACTTTTTTATTTGAGGTTCCTTAGACTCAGTGGAAATAGCAAAGAAATGTGCATATTTTGTCAACTTGTCAACAACAACATAGATGCAATCTTTATTATGAACTCGTGGCAAACCTGTGATAAAATCCATGGATATGCTTTCCCATTTCTAATTAGGAATGGGTAAAGGCTGCAATAAACTCGTTAATGTATGCTGAGACTTGTTTTGCTGACAAGTCATACACTCCCTAACGTATTGCAAAACATCACTTTTGAGACCCTTCCACGAGAATCTCTCCCGAAATTGTCTATATGTTTTGAAGAATCCAAGATGTCTTGGCAAAGGGGTGTCATGTATAGCCCGCATGATCTTACTCTTCATTTTTGACTCCGGTACTAGAAATATCTTGTTCTTGTAAAAGATCAAATCATCAATCACCTGATATCTATCATCCTGTAATTTCCCATCCATGATATCACACGCAAAAGCATTCTTAGAATATTCAACCAGCACTTGAGATTTCCAATCAGCTGAAATCTCTGATAAAGAGCATAGTGTTGGTCTCCTAGATAAAGCATCAGCTACCATGTTCTCTTTTCCTTTTACATATTCAATATCAAAATCGTAAGCTTGAACTTTGCTTACCCACTTCTGCTAACGCTCATTCAAATCCTTCTGCTCAAGGAAGTATTTCAAATTGTTGTGGTTTGTTCTAACCACAAATTTCCTACCAACAAGGTATTGCCTGAACTTTGCCAAAGCGTGCATAATGGCAAGCATTTCCGTGTCATAAGTAGAGTAAAGCCGCTCTACATCTCTCAACTTCTAACTCTCGAATGCTATAGGATGCCTGTTTTGCATGAGTATTGCACCTATCCCCTCACCTAATGCATCACACTCCAATACAAACGGTTGAGAGAAATCCATAAGAGCCAAAACCGGACAAGAGCTCATCACCTGCTTAAGCTTGTCAAATGTAACCTATGCCTTATCCGACCATCTGAAAGGCCCCTTTTTTCGTGAGGTCTATAAGGGATGCAACCAACTGAGAAAAAATCTTGACAAACCTCCTGTAATAACTACATAAACCAAGAAAACCTCATAGATTAGAAATATTCTTTGGTGGTGGCCAATCCAGAATTGCCTATATCTTTTCTTGATGAACCTTCACACCTCCTACACCAATGACATGCCCCAAACATAATATCTCTGTCATACCAAATTCACATTTAGATGCTTTTGCAAACAATGACTGGGCCTCCATAATGCCTAGAACCTCATCTAAATGCTGAAGGTGTTCCTCCCAAGTCTTATTGTAGATTAAAATATCATCAAAAAATACCAATACTGATTTCTGCAACTGATTCATGAAAACATGATTCATGCAAGACTGAAAGGTTGCAGGTGCATTTGTAAGACCGAAAGGCATTACCAGGAATTTGTAATGTCCGTAGTGGCATCTAAATGTAGTCTTATGTATATCCTCATCACAGACCCAAATTTGATGATATCTTGAATGTAAATCAATCTTAGAAAAATCAATTGCTCCATGCAGTTCGTCCAACAACTCATGTATTCTCGGTATGGGATATGTGTTCTTGATTGTTTTTTTGTTCAACACATGGTAATCGATACACATATACATCGTGCCATCTTTTTTCTTCACAAGCACCACTGATGAAGCAAACGGATTCCAAGTTGGGCCTGATGTGCTCCATATCTAGAAACTCCTTGATTGTTTTCTCTATTTCATCTTTGAAGTGCTTCGGGTGCTGGTAGGGAGTGGTAATCACAGGCTTGGCACCCTCTTCCTGTAATGCCCCTTGTCCTAATTTTCCCTAGACTTTGCTTATGGTTTTCCAATTAGGGTTAGGGTAACATTGATGAATCTGCCCGAAGCCATTTGCCAACCCAAAGAGGTTGTGTACCACAACTCTCCCTGCTGGTGACTTGTACCTGCTTTCTCCACCCATGTCACAACGTTAGAAGACACTTCACCTATTGGATGGAGCCAGTGGAGCTTATAGTGGTCTAGGCCTACCACCCCTCCATGGCCCTTCGCTTCCTTGGTCCGGGTGGACTTGAGTGGGACCTCCACCCATCCATGGCCTATCCTTGCCTTCGGACAAAGTGAATCTTAAGTGGACTCTCCACTCATCCACGACCCCTCCTTGTATTGGGAATAGGTGGAGCTTAAGCGGGGTCTATAGGCACCACTTTCTTAGGCCCTTCCTTCTGAGTAGGTTTTCAAACAGATTCAAACGCTTAGATTTATCCTTAGGCATTAATATTCTATAGCATCCATACATGTTAGGGTATTATAGCATCCATACATGTTAGGGTATCA
Organism: Sequoia sempervirens; assembly: GCA_007258455.2. Lineage (NCBI taxonomy): Eukaryota > Viridiplantae > Streptophyta > Pinopsida > Cupressales > Cupressaceae > Sequoia > Sequoia sempervirens. Next base: position 3,713 of record VDFB02247069.1, read on the forward strand.
TCAAGAACGACATCTAGATCCATGCATACAATAATAATGCATATTTATACTAGAAAGGCTATGCAAATCTCTTTACTCGTTATATATATATAATCTATTCATTTTTGTATGATTACTTATAAGGCTCAATAATTGCTGCAAGCATCATTATTGCATAATCGTACGTCCTATGTCTATATATATATATATATATACTATGTTAAACTATATATAACTATCCTTAACTATTTTCAATCTTCCCATAACCACTTTGTATGTATTATAGATCATAATTAAACAATACATTATATCCTATGACTATTCCTTCACAATTATTAACTTACAGTACATACGAAATTCTTATGACCAACAAATATCTTCTTTATATCATAATCGATACCTCCTTATTTTTCTCTTATGGATTTGTGATCATATTATTAATAGAGACAAGCAGTAATAAACACAATCTATTTTTCCTACTCTATAGATCTTGTACATATTATAATTAGCATAGCAACATTAATCGTTTGGGGAAAAAATCGGCAAACCAAAAGTTCAGGATTTTTTGAAAAAATGGGGAAAAAATCGGATTTACAAAAAAACACAAAAAATTGAAGAAAAACAGTCAAAAACTACTTTTAAAAAAAATTTAATGGCATTTCCATAGCATACAGACATTGAGAGCAAATAAAATATAGAGTTCAATCCATGAATTATAGAAAATAGATTTTCGTTGGTTATATGGATGTGAAGAGAAGTGGGAGAAATTTCCAAAATTCCCCTAGGTGATTCCATCTCAAACTATGTTGTTAGCGATTTGCTTGTCATGGCATTTCATCACCATGAGACCACATTTCTTTGAGGCATTTTTTCAAACAGTTCACTGCCTTGCTGCTATGGCTAAAAGCCTAAAACATGTGCTTTCAAACAAGCTATGGATGCTTGGAAAAAATCTATCAAAGCATAATAGTAAGCAATGGCATAGACAAGGCAGTGAACTGTTTGAAAAAATGCCTCAAAAAAATGTGGTCTCATGGTGATGGAATGCCATGACGAATGCCATTCCATGACCATGAGACCACATTTCTTTGAGGCATTTTTTCAAACAGTTCACTGCCTTGTCTATGCTACCACATTTTTCATACATGTCTACCAAAGCATTTTATTAAACAGTTCACTGCCTTGCTGCGATGGCTAAAAGCCTAAAAAAGGTGCTTTCGAACAAGCTATGGATGCTTGGAAAAAATCTATCAAAGCATAATAGTAAGTAACAAGCTATAGTCTCATGGTTTTTTTTCGTGCAAAAATCAGTGTGATTTTATTCGTGTTTTTTTCAAGTTTTAAACACGTTCTTTTGGCGATTTTGTAGTTTGAAACAAGAAAAAATGGTTGACCAAAAGGTGAACGATTTTTTCAAAAATTTGGGGAAAAAATTGTCCAGCTTGCAGATTTTTTAAAAATCGCGATTAATTGGGATTTTTTGCAGATTTATGCTTCTATGATAATTAGAAACAAATAATAATAAATGCATCTATTGAACTATTCAATAAATTCTGAGCAAAAATGTCTTGGATGCACAAACCCTAATAACAACATCTTAGGCCTTGAAATGATGGGCGCCCCTGGCTAGCAAGGGCACCTTTACTTGCCAGTGTTAGTTTTTATTTCAATTTTTCAACTTTCTGCTTTCTTCCTCATCTTCGCTCCCTGCTCGATAGATGCCTTTGCTGTTAAATGTGCTTCGATTGCTGGGGACTGAAAATTTTTTAAGGCAAAGAATCTTAGGCGACTAGACTAGACAGGGGCGCTCAAACTCTCTAGTGTTAGACAAATTTTCCCAGTTTTCAAGATTTTCAGATTCCTCTTCTTTGTTCCTTGTTCCTCGAGCATCTTTCGCCATTTCTTGATCTGTTTAGTGTGCGAGAGCTTGAATCTAACACCTGGCAATTGACTAACCTCCATTGATGACCCTGGAGCTCCTGATTTAGCTTATGAAAAAGCAGAATAGACCCACCAGGGAAAAATTGACCTTCTGAGGATGCTGACTGGACTAGCTTGATGAGAAAGTATTTTCAACAAATCAAAATCAGTTTGAGCCCTAGAAGCAAAAATTCTATTTTTAGAAAATTTTGCCAATATCCATTTGAGAAGAAACCCAAAAAAACCCAGAAAAAGTCTATTTTTAGAAACTTTCTAATTTTAGAAAATTACCTAAAAAGTAGCACTGAAAAACTGAGATCTAGGTTTTGTAGTTAAGGTTGCTCTGAGTAGACCCAAATCTAATAATTTGGGTCTATTCTGTATGAAATTGTTTACAAAACACAAATCCTAGTTTTTAAGTTATTTTTCGAAGCTCTGCATGTTGAGAAAAGATCAACTTTTTCAAAAAACTGACAATCTGGGTTGCTTCTGAATATAGTTATCTTCAAAACCCATATCTTAGTTTTTCATTTTTTTGGGCCAAAAATTGAACATCTTGCATGATCTTGAAAAAATCAAATTTTCTAGTTTTCATTGATCTGGGTCTCTTCAGAACGTGATTGTCTACAAAACCCAGACTTTAGTTTTTTTTTTGGGAATCTGTTTTTTCAAGAAAATTCAGCAACTTGTTTTCAACAGTTTGCGCAAAACTTTTTTGGACATAGGCATGTTTCACAGTCAAAATTCAAGATTTTCATCGTACAATATTCTTCCATTGAAAAGTTAGGAGAAGTGTCAGAAGCATAAAAGCTGCAGAAGAAACAGAGGAATGGCAAAAGATGGTCACACATAGGGTAAAAAGATATGTTGAAGCAAGATGATATATTTATAAAAGGTCATCACTCTAGTTGCAGAGCCGCCGAAATTAGCAAGATTTGATAAAGCAATTGAAGATGTCAAAATTTTTCTAAGTTCGATTACAAAAGGCGAATAAATCCTGGAAAAACGGAATATTGCCTTAGATAGTATCAATGCTCATAACAATGAGGCAGTTACCAGCTTTTTGGCGGATATACTTTCCCAAAATACCAATGGATGAGTTATCTGATCAGGACAACAAAGATCTCTAAAGATAGATTTAAAGAAGCAGTTAACTCGATGCTTTTTCCGAGTTTTCTTGCTATTCTTGTCTCATGCTTATCTATTCTTTGTGAGAGAGAAAAGAATCAAGTTGTAATAGTTGGAACTTTCCCTATTTTTTGCTTTCAACAGGTTGTTAGTTAGTTGTCATGTTTTTGTTTTTTAGAAATAAAGCTTGGAAGTTGGCAAGTCTTGTTGTAAAAGCAAGGAGATTTTAGGGTTCCCTACTCCTTGCTTGCGTATAAATAAGGGCAGGCTGGCCCATTTTTCTTTAACCGTTATTGTGATAGCAAATTGCTGAGCCTACTTTGTCTGCAAGTTGTTATTCAATGTCTATTCACTTAGTGTAAGAGCAAGCTTGCATGCCCGCCTTTTGCTGCAAGTTATAGTTCAGTTCATGTGTTATTTGTGTCAAGTATATTTTGGTTTGATCACAAAACTGTAAGCCTATTATTGCTACGATCTTGCTGTCCCAGAAGTGTAATCGTTATTTGAAATTTGAGAAAGGAAATCTTATACCTGCTTTGCTGCTTTGATCTACTGTCTCAATTTTTGTTTTATATTTTTTGCTTATATAATATTTATTTCAGTTTGCATCGAAAAGTACAATGAGTCTTTAGGTGTGCATTGGAAGAAAGTTTATTTAAGTATCCGTGTTACCAAATCATTCCTTGTTTACTTCTAACACTTAAGCTCTAAGTTTACTTAAGTCGCTAGAAGCATCATTAGAGTAGGCCTAGTTGTAGTTGAAGATCTGGAAAAGAGAAAACCTCAACTATGACGCTAGAGTTTTATAACCTTGTGCTCTTAGCTGAGAACAAAACGATTGGCAAATAGTTTAGTTTACTTTCTTTAAACATCATCAACGAAGAGGTAGCTTCCCATCCTAATTTGAAGAGCAGTTTATTTGCGCATAGCTGCCCGTTTCTAATCTGCATTCCAGAGGTGCAAATTGAAACACTAACTGACATCATACTAGAAGATAGCTCTCTGACCATTTTAACAATCTAGAAGACACCATCCTTGATAAGCAAAGCCCCATTCTTAATTGTATTCCAAATTATTGAGTCTTTGCCTACTAGATTCATTCTATGGATCTCAGAAGCAAAAAGCCCACTCAACTATTTGAACTTTAGAGCTCTAGCCCATGGTTGATATGGATGTTTACACCATCTCCAGTAAAGCTTGGTAGCCAAGGGTGTAACAAGAGCAAAAGATAAAAAATTATTTGATGATATTTACATTAAGAGATCGAGTCTCTTATAATGTACAAAGTTTACAAATACAAGGCAAGTTTCTAAAACGAAATTGCAGAAAAGATCGAAGACAATCTTATCAACTATAATACAACATTATTGGGCATTAATAAATTAATTAATAAATATTATTTTAATACCCTCCCTTAATGCCCAATCTATCAACTACACCAAGATGCCCCCTGAGTTTTACAAACTTATTTGGACTGAGCGACTAGGTGAGAATATCTGCTGTCTGCTCCTCTGTCGAAACATACAACAATTGAACTGATCCGTCTTCAACAAGCTTCCGAATGAAGTGACAATGAGTTTCCACATGCTTGGCTCTTTCATGGAAGATTGGATTTTTGGCAAGTTTGAAAACTCCCTCATTGTCACAGAACAAGGGAGTTGGACCTGCTTGAGATATTTGCATATCCGCAAGCATCTGACAAAGCTAAACTGCCTCACAAGCTGCCCTAATTGCTCCCCGGTACTTTGCTTCTATTGAGGAGAGAGCCACTGCCTACTACTTTTTACTAGTCCAAGTGAGTGCACCAGATCCCAAACTGAACACATACCCAGATGTTGATTTCCTATCATCAATTTAACCTGCCCAATCTGAGTCTGTGAAACCAGAGAATCTAGGATCATGACTCCTAGTGTAAAGAAGTCCATAATCAGAGGTACCCTTCACATAACGTAGCACACGCTTCGTTGCTACCCAATGATCAACCTTGGGGGCTGTCATGAAGTGTGAAATGTAGCTTACTGCAAAATTGAGGCCAGGTCTAGTGGCAGTGAGATAGATGAGGCTTCCCACTAGTTGTCTGAACAATGATTCATCCACTATAGGTGAGTTTGACTTAGCTGACAACTTGAGCCCTTTTTCCATGGGTGTGGAGGCAGGTTTGCAATCCTGCATTCAAAACTTATCCAGTAGACTTCAAGCATATTTGGACTGGAAGATGAAGATACTGCTCTCGGTTTGCCAAACTTCAACACCTAAACAGTAATGCAAAAGTCCCAAATCTGTAATGTCAAATGTGTTGCACAAATCCTGTTTGATTGCAGCGATCAAATATGTCGAGCTGCCAGTAATGATCAGGTCATCCACATAGACAACAAGAATAAGAATATCACTACCAGTATGTTTGACATACAAATTAGAGTCAAATGGACTCCTCTGAAAGCAATGATCTATGAGGTACTTGTCAATCTTGATGTACCAAGCCCGAGGAGCCTGTTTCAGGCCATAAAGTGCTTTTACTAAACTGCACACCTTATGTTCTTTCCTGACAACCTTGAACCTTAGGCTGTGTCATGTAGACTTCTTCCTTCAACTCACCATTGAGGAAAGCACTCTTAACATCCATCTGATTGGATTTCCAACCAAACTGGGCTATAGGAGCAAAAGTCTCCTCGTAGTCAATGCCTTCCTTCTGTGAGAACCCCCTAGCGAGGAAACAAGCTTTGTATTTGTCAAGAGTTCCGTCAGCTTTGTATTTAACCTTATACACCCATTTGCAGCTAATGGGCTTCTTCCTTGGAGGAAGGTCAGAAAGGACCCAAGTGTGATTCTTCCAAAGACTCTGGTATTCAGCCTTCATAGCCTTTTCCCACTCAGGAATTCCTTTAACCTCGAAATATGTCTGAGGCTAACAGTGTTAGTTTTATGATCAGATGTAATGCACAGAAAATTAATTCAAAATCAGACACAGTAACACAACAGATACCTTGGGAAAACCCTCCTCTTGAGGGAGAAAAACCCAACAACAATATATCATTTATATATTGAATCAACACAATAATGATCTCCTTACAAGAGGCCGATATGCAGGTCCAAATACATGCATCAAAGAGTGATGCAACATAGTAATACAAAGAGACAATATGCTGAAGAAAACTCAGCCTCTAATAATATCGATCTGCCTTAAGAAGAACTCGCACTTGAGATGAAGGACGAACTGATATGATACAATATGAATGAATGATAGCAAGGAGAGAAACATCATCTATATATACAATATGAAAGGAGACATGACCCTTCAAGAACACAAGTCGGCCTCTCATAGAAAGATGCGCTCCTCCATAAAATCGCGTCCAAGAAGATAGTCGGCCACATTAGCAAATCGGGCCTCTTCATTAATTCGTGCCACTTCATAATTAATTATAATAACCAATGAAAGTGTCTCTTCAAAAAATCGATATCATATAAATTAAATAGCCATAGGCTATAGTTTAATTTATCTCAAATGTAGTAAGGGAGATCGTTGGAAGAAGACCACGACGCTGCCATAAACATCAACAAATAGACACTGTGAATGTTGGCCATAAGAGCAAAATTGACTGTATGCTGCTGTTTGCTCTTGTTTTTAGACGATCTGCCCTCAATGAGCTCATCATCATGAAGATCACCAATAGTCTTAACCCACCATTTAGGCCAGAGAGTAGAAGTACCAACATCGGATACAACAAGAGGAGCTGGAACTGGTTGTGGATTGGAAACAGGTTCATTAGGTGGACCTAGTAGAAGATGGACACCCAAATCAGAAGCCTTCAAAGGATGATCCTCATATGCTGCATAGACGAAGAAAGGTGAAAAGGTCCTCGTTCTTCATCAAAGACAACATCCCGACTGAAGATGAGATGATTAGTGTCTACATCAATCAACCGGTAAGCCTTATGATTGTCATTATACCCCGTGAACATAAGCTTTTGACTCTTGGAATCCAACTTGGAGCGTTTAGCATTTGGAATCCATACATATGCTAAAGAGCCAAAGATTTTTAGATGACTAATCCTAGGTTTGCAACCAGCCCAAGCTTCCTCAGGAGTCTTCCCCTTAACAGCGTGGGTAGGTGACCGATTAAGGAGATAGACAGTAGTGTAGACTGCTTCTGCCCAAAATTTATTAGGAACACTCCTGTGTTGTAACATGGAGCGGGCCATCTCAGTGATAGTACGATTGCGCCGCTCTATAACATTATTTTGTTGAGGAGTGTAGGGTGTGGTTAATTGACGTTTGATGCCATGTGTATCACAAAAGTTGCCAAAAAAAAAATTCAACTTAATAACATAATTAATTAGATACAAGTTGCCAAAAAAAATTTAATTTAGACAATTTAGTTAATTAAATTATTTTCTCTCAAAACGCCTTGGCCAAAAATGAGGACATTAAAATCTCACATAACTTATCACCCATTTAATCCATTCTATGCAAAATCCGAAGGCCACAATAATATTCTTGAGAAATGACCATCTAACCCAATCATATGCCTTGGACATATCCAACTTGATAAATATAGCCTTCTCCTTCGAGTGGGACATAGAGTGGATAACTTCAATAGCTTTAATGATACCATCAAGGATCTGGCTCCCCTTCATAGACCCATCCTACTCAAGAGAGATGATAGAAGCCATAACTCGCTTTAGGTGGTTTGTAATGAGTTTGGTGATGATCTTAGAAATGACATTGTAGAGAGCTATAGTATAGAATTGATCAAAAGAATTAGCACCCTGCTTTTTATGAATCAAGGCCAAAAGGATGGTGGTATTGAGTGCTTTAAGCATCCTCTTATTAGCATAAGACACTTAAACAACCTCAATTAGATCAACCTTCAAGATACCCCAAAATTCTTGAAAGAACTCAATGGGAAAATCATCTAGGCCAGGAACCTTCCCTTTCTTCATTTGATGCACCACTTATTCAAGATCCTCCAAGAAATGGGACCCTTAAGCATGTTGCTCATATCAATAGAGACAAGAGGAGGAATGCAGTCTAGAATAATTTGATCTTCCTCCATGGCATGGAAAGGGAAGAAAAGATGACAAGTGGTTTTCTTGTGTAGAGATGAGGGTGGAAAGTATGTTCTCATTTTTCTTGAATTCGATGTAATTATGGGAAAGGAGGTATTCGCAACTCTCTCACACAACCAAACAATTCTTGATTTTTGTTTCTAGAAGATCTCTTGTAAGAGCCATTCATTCAGTTCCTTAGAGAGGGTGGCTTCCCTATGAAGGCATCACTAGTCATAACCTCTTTAATTTGAAAAGAAATGTTGTTGATCTCCTTACACACTTGTTTCTTTTTCCCATAAATGTTACCAAAATGAGATCTATTCCATTGCTTAAGCTTGAAATTTACAAATCGAAGGTGTTCGGAAAAGGAATACATAGCTATACTGAAAGGAGGTTTCCCTTCCAACCACTGAGCAACAATGCATTCAGAAAGCATTTGATCTTTGAGCCACATCAACCGAAACTTGAAGGATGACCTTTTCATGTATGAGAGGAGGGAGGAAGAAAACTTAATAGGCTAGTGATTGCCTTTCGAAGGAAGAATGTCCAAAGAATAAACTAGACAATCACCAAACCAAGTTTTGAAAACCAGGAATTGGTCTAGATGCTTTGATATAGAATCCTTCCCACATCTTCTATTATTCCATGTAAAGAGATTGGATCTAAGTTTAACATTAACAAGATTAAGGAAAGAAAAATTCTCATGTAATAGAGAGAAAGAAAGATTTAACTGATCAAAGCCTCCTAACTTTTTGTTCAAGCTAAGAATGGGAAGTCTTCAACAATTATTATCCCAAAAGGAGAAGAAAATAAAGAATGAACAATCCTAATATGAGTCCAAAGGATATTCTTACCTTGAAAATATGTAGGTACATAGACATTGGTTAGGAGAATGGATCTACCAGAATCAAAACAAAAGCTAAGGAGAGAGAAAGTTTTCGGGAGTAAGATGACGTGGATCCTAAAGCATACCAGGCCTCTTGAGGATCCTTGGGCACCAATGCATTGGCATTGGCAACTCTTCTAAAGTTTGGAGGATAAGGAGGCCATTTCTTCTATAGGTAGTTTCATTTGTTGAAGAAAAATGGTGTTAGTATTATGCTCATGAATCAAGTCTTTGCTAGTTTTTTGAAAAGGGTAGCAACCCAAATCCCTTGTATTCCATGAGATAACTATAATTTTTGGGATTGGAGAAGTGGGCATCAAGTGTGCGAATGACTCCAAATTCCACTAGTGATTCTCTATTCATCTTCACCTTTTCCTAATCTCTCTTTCTTCCAACCTTAGAATTTTTATTTGAGGTACTTTTTTGAGTCTTTTTGGTAGAGGCCTTAAGGAGGAGTTTTTTTTCTTATAATCATTTGTTGAGTTGTGGGCTATAGCTCCGTTTGGTAGAGAAAAAATAGAGGTGTTCTCAAGAAGATCAATTGTGGTCAAGGAGATCATGCGAGTATCCATTTTCTTAGATTCTTGAAGCAGGGAACAATCCTCAAATTGGCTAGGAGAAGTAGGGAAACTTGCATTCGAGGCTTCCACAAGTCAGAATTATCATGAATCTTGGTTAGGTGGAAAGAAACAATAGGATCACCTAGATCTTCTCCTTGGACCACTAGTAGCAATTCAACCATGGAAGGCTTCTACTCAAAAATTTTAGAACGCCAAATCTATTATTGAACATTCCTCTTGTTGCACTACCTTTAAGGTGATTTGGAGGTTGCATTCCCTTTTAGGTGATTTGGATGCCTTTCTCTACTATGGGTCTTCACAGGCATGAAGCCATTCCTATCCAATCCCTTTGCATGAGTTGGGGCTTTCCCTTCTACATGATCTATTAGTGAAGATTTTTTTGATGGTAGTTGGGAGGGAGTAGTAATCTTGTATGGCTGATCTCTTTGTAAATGACCATAAATATGGTATACTCGACACCAAGAGGAAGAGCTTCATAATCTATTTGTTGGATCCATTGCATTCTACCCAATCTAATCTCAAGAGAAGCAAAGAAAGGCTTATTAAGATTAGTTTTAAATATTTAACACAAATAGGAGCATAGGTTTCACAACGATTGCAATAATGGATTGAAGAATGTTAGGTCTCCAAAATTCTATGGGTAGTTGAAAAAGACTGATCTAGATATGAATTCATGAAGGAAGCTCCTCCATAGGGTCAAAGCTCACATGTCATGGTTTGATGAATAAGTCCACTTGATTGTAGAAATAAAGGCCTCTCTCGAAGGCCATGTTGCAATCAACCATTCTAGGAGAAACCACAAAGAAACAACCATTCACAGCCATAATAACCTCCAAGTCCCCCTTGGATTCTTTGGTTCATTGAACCCAACTCTCAAGGAAGGGCAATGATATTTCAATATTGATAAACTTGCAGATCAAAGTACACTTTGACAAGTATAGCACATTATTGGCAGTTAGATCTAGGTTGATGACAAGTACTAGTTGATCCTTTCACTTTTGCATGTAGTCATTGGGTAAGAAGGTTTTCAACCTTTGGTTCATTTTTAAGATCTCTCATAGCCCACAACAAAAAAAAAAATGTATTTTCATCAGTTGAGGTTAAGGGCTTAGAAACCTGAACATCTTTGGGTAGAGAGTTGGGGTCCCTTTGCACCCCCCAAGAAGAGTCATAGTCAAAACCAAAAACACCAATGGTGGCTATGTTGCTTAGTAGACCCTAGCCTAATGCAAAATCTTCCATCCACACAAATCAAGAAAGAATACCTCAAAAAAAACCCACAAAGGCTACAAGATGGCTTGGTGCAACAAGAACATGGCCGAAGAAAGGGTAGGTGTCACCAAAGAGGCCCTGCAGAAATAGCTATGAGACGTCTCTATTCTTGTTGTGTTCTCCTATCCTTACGTTGATTCATGTATTGGTTCATGTATTGGTTCAGTGTTATTTCATTTCTAATAGCATGAGGAAGTGTGCGATACTCATCATAAACTGCCATTACCTCATCAACCAATGGCTGCTCCTTTTCTTGTTGGGTTTCTTCCTCCTCTTTAGGTGTGAATGTAGGGTGAAAAGGTCTATGTGACAACCCTGGGCTGGCACCTCGTGGAATATTATTACCTACATTGCTACCTTCACTTGTAGCATTCTGATTCACCCTGAGAGAATTCATATCTTGACACATCTGGCCAATAGCTGTGATTAACTATTGTTGTGTTTGTATGAATTGCTGCATCATTTGCTATTGCCCCCTACCTAAATGATTTGGTATATTTTGAACACTGTCATGATCTCTTCTTTCATTCCTATCTTGAGGACTCTCACTACCTGAACCCACCATTTTTCCACTGCCCTATGCAACTCTAAGTGTCTGCTTGGCTGCTAATGCAGCTGAAAATGTGTCCTCTTCTGGATATGGTTTCGGAAATTGAAATTGTTTACATTTTTGTTCTCTTTTAGCATATCGTTTTGCTAAATCACTGGTGTACCTAACCCCCCAAATTGGCAGGATTTTGGCTTTGATACCACTATAAGATTCCCTACCAGTTGTAATGGCCAATCCTGTTATAAGACTTGACTTGCGATTTTTGCTCAGTTTTTTTTTGTTTGGTCTGTGGTCCGTTTTATCAAACTTGTCTCATAACATTGAATGAAAAAAAAGAACAACTCACAAATAGAAGTATGCATGAACAAGAAAATAATTTTCTGGAATATCAGTTGCCTAGAGAATACATGAGCTCGTGGAGGTCTCAAATGTGCTCAGAACTGTTTCTATTAATCACGCCTTCCCACTAGAATGCTCTACTTGGATTTTATTAGGCATAAACAACTCCTTAGCAAGATCGCAACAGATTACAACTTACTTTCACCTTACTATGCAATGTAGCAACATATCAAACTAAAATCTTTATGTTTCTCAAACCTAGAACGAATGCAGACCTGGGAATAAGCAACAACAAGTCTGAAAATGGTTGGGAATGTAGTCACCAAACAATGAAATGCAAACTCCAACGAATAGGGCTATAAGCAACAATAAACCCCTCTGATTCTCACGCCAAAGCCAAGGTATCATTGCAAGATTGGAAATAAAAGATTGCTATGCTTAGCCACAAGCCAATAAAGAATCCCTAACACTGTAGAAGCATATTGTAGCACGTCACTGTAGCACACCAGTGTGGCGCGACACTGTAGCATGTCACTGTAGCGTGGCAATGTAGTACGTCACTGTAGCACAACACTGTAGCATGCTTAAGAAAATCATAAAATCAACCAAAATCTTCATAAATTAAACTCCATTCATATCCCCAAGAAATAGATATCAATTACCAACAATTTTGCCTCTGAAAATGCAATAGAAAAAGATTGGAATACTTTGTAAACCCTTCAAGCTGAATAGAAAACTCAAATACAAATTACGCCCAAGTAGAAGACCCGTGTGATCTCCCCCACCAACCAGCTAGGGTGGATCTCTCACCACCGTAAGCAGTGCTAAAGATGAGGGTTTTCATCCTCAACTAGCTGCAACAAAAAAACTGGAAACTATCCAGCAGAGTCTCCTTAAGTTGTCAAATCCATCATAACCAAATGAGAGCCAAAAAGCCATTTTATAGAAAGTCAGAGGGAAATTAGGGCAACTTTAGGTTTGAATCCTTTTCCCTCCAAAATCCTTTTAATATAATTGCTTTATACTTTAAAACATAATCAAATATTCCTCAAAGGGGCGTCCTGCTCATAATTAAACTATTTTCACTTTTGTAGCCTTCTAAAATGACTTGAAGTTATCACTTAGGCACCAAGGTACTTTTTAATGTCCCCTTTGACCTTCAACTTTAAATTATAAAGTAACTTTATTTTAACTCATTTTCAAAGAGGAAGCCAATATTTAAATATTCCAACCTTAACAACCAAGAGTCTCAATTAAAATAATGTTGCTAAGGAGTAGCCTGATCGGGTCCAACTTCTAAAAATAGACTTACTATTTTTAGTAAGTACTAAAAATAGTAAAAACATCAAAGAAACAAGATGGAAAGATAACTGATGCACCAATGAGCTCACTATAGACAATAAGCCACTGGACTGGTCCCTTGCTAAAAATAGAAAGCCACTCTTGAAACACTGAAAAACCTCACAGTAAGGACTAGCACAAGGCATTAAAGCTCATTGGGCAACTTCCACACATTGCCCAAACAGGAAACCCTACACTGCTATGCCTGGTGGACCAATTACTAAAAATAGCACTTACTAAAAATAGTAAGTGTGGCAGATCCAGACTAATCCAAAAAAGGACATAAAAAATGGGGACATTATAGTCTGCCCTTCCCAAAGATTGCTTGTCCTTAAGCAATGCCAGTAAAACCTTGCAACCAACAATCTGATCCACACTGAAACCAAAAATGATCCCAAGGTCCCAAGTAAATCTAGGAGATCTGTAGCACCATCTGCTCAAATCTCTGCCCTATGAGTTACCAACACTTGAGACCTCCTGAAAACCTTCTATAAGAAGAGTAATCAAATACCGCAAAGACTGGATCAACTCCTCAAAAGAATGCCCCTCAAGAGAACCAAATTGATGTGCCATAGAAGTAATCTCTTGAAAATTAACACTGGCTCTCTCATCCCAAATGGTAGCTACACTGCAACTTAGCGTGATTCCTGGGTTCCAAGTGAGTCTCAGAAAGGAACCACCATGCTAAAGTTGCGCCACACTCATCATAACTGTCAAACCAAGGTGCCCATACTGCACTCTCCTACCCTGGACCTTCAAAGAGTAAAAATCATCAAAGCCCATACTAAAAAACCTGAAAGGATTGAAGTCAATGTCATGAAATATATCCTACCAAGGCAACTCAAAGAAGACTGCATTAGTAAACTCACTGCCAATCACTATCCTGGTCAACATGATAAACACCCTTCTCAGCCATAAGAGATAAACCCCGGCATGACACCTCGTGATGCCCACAATACGAAGCAAGTCAACCACTGCCATACTTTGAAATCTACCAACCGGGAAATGCCTATGCTGATGCAAGCTGAAATCATCACATCAACACTCAACCTCCAAGTGACAAATGAATGGTCCTGAACAAACCAGCACACCCAAACCACTGCAATCAAAATGACATCATTTGAAATAATGCATATCATTTGCGTGAAGTAAATGTAGTGAGTGTCACTCACCAAAGTGGAAGTAGTAAATGAATGAACTGTGTCTAGTAAAACACTCTCAACCAACTGCCCCAAAGCTTGCCCAGACTCAAAATCAATCTACTCACCAAAAGGTGCCATCATAACCAACGAAAGAAGGTAAGGGCAATGGTAATCAAACTCACATCCTAATGAAAACATAGGAGAGATGAGTATGAAGGTAGCAACATAATCATCTCCTAGGACCAAATCATCACTGCCATCCAGGCTCAACCATGAACTGCCCAACTGCTGAACTGAAGAAACCATCCAACTCATCTGCGGATCCAAAACCGAAGTCATGTACCATCTGATCGGAAAGTGGGCAGCGGTACTAATACAAGAACTTGACCCACTACTCCAATCCTGAGACAACTCCTCATGATTGGAAACTGCACCTAGGTCCCAAACCTTACTATTTTCACCCAAAGTAATGCTACAACTAGGAGTAATCCCATCATCCAACTCAAAAAGAGAATTGTCATATGACATATCAGCGTCTACCTCAAACAAAGGATTATCAATAAATTGAAGGTTATCCTCAACTCCTGAATCAAACCAATCCTCTTGCTGATCCAAACTCCTATTTTTTGATTTTTTTGGACAATTTGCAAGATCATGCTCCTCTTGGATGAGATCAAGCTCCATCATTACCTGTTTGATCTTCTTTGCCCTTTCTCTACCTTCCTCCTTAAACTGTTGAGTTTCATAGAGCTGATTGTTTGCTTCAAGAAGTGCCTCTTGGACACTTTTCAAAGCAAGCCTTGTAGAATTAAGCTCAATGGTGAGCTCATTTACCTCATCCCTTAATTGCTTAGACATAGACAAGGTTTCATCTGCAAAATTAGTAACTATATCTCTATCATGTATCATGTGTAAGTAAGCTGTTTTAAATTCTTCCATAGAGCTCTTCAATGTATTTAAATTAGAAAATGAAATATTAAGCTCATTTTGTGCCATAGATGCATTTTGAATTAAATTTTTCACATGCATATGTTTGCTGTCCAAACTAGATAAATGTGCACCTCATTTTCAGCAGACACCAAGAGTTGTCTTTTCCAATCATGATCAAACATGGGTAATGAACTGCTGTTGTGTTGCATGTGAAAATAAGAACTATTATACCTGTTATCAAAGTCTCCATCGCTGTTTCAAATTACTTGTGCCACTCCCTGATTATCCTCAAAAGAAGATTGTGAATCCGAACCAACTAGGCTACAAGGTCTTTGTTCAAAATCAGCTACCTACAATGTGAAATTAGATTCCTTTTCAAGATTGAAAACATCACTATCGATGCCATCCTCTATGCATGGCTCTTGGGATGAAGTAAGGACATCATTACAATCAAAAAGAAATTCATCCCAATGTGGATCCTTGTCATACTTAGGTGCCAACACACCCGGATCCCATGTGTAGAAAGGCTGATCACTTTGTCTAGAGAATAAGTGTTTGCTGTGCTCCTCATGAGTAGTTGCCTTTTTGAATAAATCACTCTCCAACTCATTATCACTGAAAATATCATAAGCATCTCTCTCCATAGGCTTGATTTGGTAGTCTAACCCAAAGCCACTTGTGTCACCATTACCCACATGGGCTAAACAATCATCATTAATAGCTGATTTGAAGTCATCATCTCTTTTGTTTTCATCATGCCCATCATCTAAAGGTATCTCAACTTCATTGGATAGCTCCAAGGGAGTATACAAGGCTGCTGTTTCGTCAATTCCTTCATTCACAACCTCATTTACAACAGTTGCATGCATGACCAAAGAGTCATCCTGAGGCTCCGTCTCACATCCATCAAGTTTCAAAGCAAATACTTCATCTGATTTTTCTGCTATGAACTTCTCTTCAATCACTTGCTCTTCATTGAACGCATGAGGCTTCAACTTTGCCCCCTCCTTATAATGAAGTTTTGGTTCCTTCTTGTCAAACCTCTCAATGAGTCTCTCAGTAAACTCAATATAATAAGTAATCTGAGCATGCCCCATTATGATCATCCCATGGTGCCACCACTTGTGGGCAACTCCATCAAGGTGAATAGCAACATATTGTATGGCTTCTTTCTCAGGCATGGGGTTTAGATTGAAGTATGTGTCCTCCCTTTGCACCCATGCTCTCGTTGAAATCTCACCAGACCCGTCAAAGTAAGGAATGCTAAGTTTTTCATCATTCCTTCGTAAGTCATTATGATGTTCTTTATTGCTCCTCTTGGGTGTATGCCTCATCTTGAGATCTATATAATCCCGAAGTGATATGCCATGCTGGAAACCAGAGCTTGCATCCAACCAATTTTGTCTAAATTGATACTGCAACTCAACTAAGGTAAGCTCTTGATTGGGTTGTGCTTCTACTCTTGGTGGAAATATAGGCATAAGAGGCCTAGCCATGGCTGCCTTGTTGTTTTGAATGGCTACCCCACACTAACCCGCATCATTTCTTTGCCCCAAATGGTCTAATCTTTGTACCAACTGTGTGAGTTGTTGATTGGTCTCTTGAGTACGTTGGGTTGTTCTTTCTTGACCCCTAACCACTACATCCAAGAGTTGCATCATACGATTTGCTTACCAATATTTCTTTCGGCTTCTTCTCTTCTTTCACCCATGTTTTTTTTCTTGGTACCTTCTTTGTCGGTCAGTAGTGCTCATAGTTTTGTATCACCTACTGGCTGGCAAGATGATTAGTGCTCTGGTACCACTGTAATGGCCAACCCCATTATGAGGTTTGACTTGCGATTTTTGCTCAATGTTTTTTTTGTTTGGTCTATGGTCCATTTTATAGAACTTGTCTCATAACATTGCATGGAAAAAAAGAGCAGCTCACAAATAGAAGTATGCATGAACAGGAAGATAATTTTTTGGAATATGAGTCGCCAAGAGAATACATGAGCTCGTGGAGGTCTCAAATGTGCTCAAAACTGTTTCTCTTAATCACGCCTTCCCACCAAAATGCTCTACTCAGATTTTATCAGGCATAAACAACTCCTTAGCAGGGTCGCAGCAGATTACAACTTACTTTCACCTTACTATGCAATGTAACAACATATCAAATTGAAATCTTTATGTTTCTCAAACCTTGAACCAACGCATACCTGGGAATAAGCAACAACAAGTCTGAAAATGGTTGGGAATGCAGTCACCAAACAATGAAATGCAAACTCCAACGAATAGGGCTATAAGCAACAATAAACCCTTCTGATTGTCACGCCAAAGCCAAGATATCATTGCAAGACTGGAAATAGAAGATTGCTATGCTCAACCACAAGCCAATAAAGAAGCCCTAACACTATAGCAGTGTAGTATAGCACGTCACTGTAGCATGCCACTGTAGCGTGACACTGTAGCACGTCAGTGTAGCACAACACTGTAGCAGCAGTTCTGTAGCATGCTTAAGAAAATCATAAAATCAACCAAAATCTTCATAAATTAAAGTCCATTCATACCCCCAAGAAATAGATATCGATTACCAACAATTTTGCCTCCGAAAATGCAATAGAAAAAGATTGGAATTCTCTGTAAACCTTTCAAACTGAATACCAAATTCAAATACAAATTACGCCCAAGTAGAAGACCTGTGCGATCTCCTCCACCAACCAGCTAGGGTGGATCTCTCACCACCGAAACTAGTGCTAAAGATGAGGGTTTTCATCCTCAACTAACTGCAACAAAAAAACTGGAAACAATCCAACAGAGTCTCCTTAAGTTATCAAACCCATCATAACAAAATGAGAGCCAGAAAGCCACTTTATAGAAAGTGAGAGGGAAATTAGGAAAACTTTAGGTTTGAATCCTTTTCCCTCCAAAAACCTTTTAATATAATTGTTTTATACTTTAAAACATAATCAAATATTCCTCAAAGGGGCGTCCTGCTCATAAGGAAACTATTTGCACTTTTGTAGCCTTCTAAAATGACTTAAAAGTTATCACTTAGGCATCTAAGTACTTTTTAATGTCCCCTCCGACCCTCAACTTTAAATTATAAAGTAACTTTATTTTAATTCATTTTCGAAGAGGAAGCCAATATTTAAATATTCCAACCTTAGCAACCAAGAGCCTCAATTGAAATAATGTTGCTGAGGAGTAACCTAATTGGGTCCAACTTCTAAAAATAGACTTACTATTTTTAGTAAGTACTAAAAATAGTAAAAACATCAAAGACACAAGTGGGAAAGATAAATGATGCGCCAATGAGCTTATTGTAGATAGTAAGCGACTGGATTGGTCCCTTTCTAAAAATAGAAAGCCACGCCTGAAACACCGAAAAACCCCACAGTAAGGACTGGCACAAGGCATTAAAGCTCATTGGGCAACTTCCACACATTGCCCAAACAAGAAACCCTACACTGCTCTGCCTGTCAGAGCAATTATTAAAAATAGTGTGTCAGAACTAGACTAATCCAAAAGAGGACATCGAAAATGGGGACATTACACCAGTTCACAACCAATTCTGAAATGCTACTATGTTTCCAAGTACAAGTATTTTGACAAACAGTTTGAAAACGCTATTGTTTAATTCCAGTTTGCTTGTGTTGTTATTATGGTGACTAAATATACTATCTCAAAGAAGCATAATATTGACAAACATTAACAACATTTCCTTATTTGACTCTCAGCACATACATAACAAAGTATAGCAGTCCAATTGATATTACCAAATTAAATATTTAGAAATATTCAAATGAGAATGGTTGACCTGTTCAATGCTTGGTTCTTCCCTTCGATCAACAATCAATACATATAATCACTTTCAGCTTATATTATGTTGTAGTAGCACCCCTACGCTTTGATACAAGTATATAAATTATAAGGATATCTGAAAGCGTTGTTGAATTTGTTGATGTTAGCGGCGGGAGTTATCCTTAGCCCGATGTAAATAATAAATAAATACTATTCAAATAAATAAAGCAGGAAGCTACTTATTTATTTGAAGCCGACCTTTGTGAAGATGTAATGAACCGGACCAATTTTTTCAATTTATTTCAATGAACACACTAATGCAAGAAGCACCCGTTAGGGTTAGTCCAAAACAAACCAGCAGTTTGCAAGTAACTCTTTGCCAAGAATGCGCACTCAATCTCAAGATGAGAAAGATGCTGTCATATGGCAAGAGGGTCGTTAGTACAACTAGAAAGGAATTACAATGTTGAAAGTAAACTCGACACCAAGAATGTGCTTTCCGACCCAAGTAGGGCAAGTAGCGACCATCTGGCGGAGTAACAAAAAGTAAATACAATGCTGAAAGAAAGCTCTACCACTTATTCAACAGGAGCGAATACAATGTAAGAAGTGCAAAGCTTTAATTCCCTTCTTGGCGGAATACCATCTAAGAACTTTAAGTGTGTAGTTCATTCACCCATCTCTGGCGGTAAACCGTCCAAAGATTATTAGGTTTGCTGCTGCTAAAACTAAGTAATTGCAGAATATAAAAATGACCGAAATAGTACTACTATTAACAGCCTTACAATGCACAATCTGCAGATTACAAAGTGTTACAAACTGTTAAACCAAAGCAACCACTGATAGAATGTTGTTCCGACTTATTTGACTTCACAATATTGAGAAAACAACACATGAACCGAACTTCTGGAAGTCTGATATAAAATCAGCAAATCTGGAAACATCAACCAGCAACACAGTAATCCACTAAAAAGCTCATAACTCACTCAAAACCCAACCAAATCACTTGAAACTAGATGCAAACGAGAGTTAGAATGCTGACAATGAAAAACTGACTGAGAAATGACTATCAAAATGCAGTATTATTTTTTGGCACACTTCCCAAGACAGCCCAGAATGGTACGGCCAAGGAGAAGGGCGATTTTGAGAAGATAAAATCATACACTCAATAATAAATTCTGAAACTCACCAAAGAGGGGCGCCCTAGGATGAGGAAAGCCATATGTAAAGTACCCAGAACCAACAAAAATTCATGCAAAGACTTATGAGCAGATTTCTACTTCAGCCAAACCCTAACCAGCAAATGCAAAACTGACAAAATCTTTGAAATCTTCAACCTTGATGCTCTGTCTGCTTGTCTGGATGAGAAGCAGTCTCTGAAGCCTTAGCTAGGTGCTATCTTTCAAGCACGAAACCAAGAGAAATGGCTAGGAGGTATGCATCCCTCGAAGTAACTCTGAAAGTATTTCAGCAGCATAACAGTATGATAGAAAAATAAGATGATCAAATGAAGACCCAACCTCTCCTTATATAGCTTTTGATAAGAACTTCTAGAAGCCTCCAGAAAGTGCGCCCAAATTAATTGAATTTCAAATCCACTTTTCCACTTGTATTTGCATTTTATTTAATCTTCAATTATCTCCTTTCGTGGGCGCCAACTTGAGGAGATTAATTCATTTTTTAATAAAATAAAACTTTTCTTCCAAATAGGCGTCCCCTTCCTCAAGCAATATTTTCAACCTTAGAATATTAATAAAATACCTCATGAGGCGTCCACCCCTTAAAGTCCCCTTTTTAAACACAACTTAAAGCCATACTGCTAGGCCAAGGGGTCAATGTTAAAAATTAACATTATTTTAATTAAAATAACTTATCTCTCCAAAAGTGCATCAAAAGGCCAGAAATCAATAATACCAACTGAATTGCCTGAAGAGGAAAGCCTGCTGAACTGATGCCAACTGGACTGCTGCCAAAAATAGAATTTACTAAAAATAGTAAATTCAGAAAGTTGCTCGGATCCAAGTGCATGCGATACCATTGCGAAGCTTTCTGAAAACCCAGAAAGAATCCGCAATCCAAAATCCCAAACTCCAAGATGTGGCCGTCATAACTTACTAAAAATAGTAAGTCCGGAAAGGTGGCCCGACGCAGTTGCATGTCATACCTTCGCGAAGCTCTCTGAAAACCCAAAAGGAATCCAGAATCCAAACATCCAAACTCCAATACGCAAATCCCTGAATCCTCAAAAGAACCCACCAAGCAGTCGAAAACCCTAATTCTGCCTCTGACTAGCCGATAGCTCACCGGGGATAGGCCATCAATCACTGAAAGGTGTAGTGCTAAAAATGGGGACATTACAGAAGAGGCGCTTCCATTCAAATATCAATTTATATTCTATCTAGCCAACTTAAAATAAATGATCGCCACCTTTGATAAAAGTCTTATCATTTTGTAAGAGGCCGACCTCTTTTGAAAGGTTGTCTTGTTTGGGAGAAGACTTATCAACCTGTATATATATGTGGCGCTGCTCTCTCCTATTAAATTAATAATCATCAAGTGAAGTTCGCATAAATTTGAAGGAGATCGATGGATATAGCAGATCAATATACTTGGAGTTCGATATTATTCTTGATTGTATTTGCATCAAGTGTGGTGCACCTATCATCTTTATTATTTTCTGAAGACAAGTTCGCACTCAAGGAGGAGTTCAATTATTTGCAGCAGACTATATTATTGTCTAGTACAGATAGATATCGAGGATATCTACAATAGATTATATTATTGCTGAGAGCAGATTTATAGAAAGAAGAATTCATCGATATTGTGTATATCTTGCATCTAAGAGAGGTGCTATATTCATTGCATCAGATTGGCCTAGTGTTTGGCCATGTTGTAAAGCAGACTTCTGCTCTTTTATCAATATAAACTTAAAGTGATATATTTGTGGCTAGGTTTTTCTCCCTCGAGAAGGAGGGTTTTCCCAGAATAAATGCTGTGTTCATTTGTTTCATATGCTGTGTTTTCTATTTGCTTGCAAATCTGATCCTAAAACTAACATGGTATCAGAGTGGGTCTAAGGAAAAGATCCGATCAGATTTGGTTAAACAAAAATTTAGTCTGGAAATAATGATGGAAGCCACAGGCCTGTTCTATGCACAAATAAATGTTCAATGTGGTTGCAGTGGTGATGTATGGAGGACGACTCC
This sequence comes from Sequoia sempervirens, assembly GCA_007258455.2. Classification (NCBI taxonomy): domain Eukaryota; kingdom Viridiplantae; phylum Streptophyta; class Pinopsida; order Cupressales; family Cupressaceae; genus Sequoia; species Sequoia sempervirens. The sequence goes on from VDFB02247069.1 coordinate 25,817, forward strand.
TGTGGTATTTGTTGATTCATTGATTAAGGGTGGCTTAACACTTCGTGGCATTTCTCCTATGCTGTATTTTCATTGGCCGTGTGGAAGGAAGTCGTGATGATTTATTTTCACTCTGTTGATTACTTAAACTCTTTCATCGCATGAGTGTGATCTCTAGATTTTAATGGAGTCTTCAATCTTTGATAAACGGTCGATTCATTTTCCCACTTTCCTTGAGGCCGAGATTGAGTGAAGGTGGCGAAGATGAGACACAGCTATAGGTCGAGCTCATTGGTGTACCAACATAAAGAGATAAGTATTTTATGCTTGTACCTTGAATGAATTTTATGTAGTTATTAATTCTTGCATAACTTTGGAATAGTGAATCATGTATGATTCTAGCATTGGTATTTCTCTAAGGGTTAGTTTAGTTCTATGAACTATTATTAAACTCTCTAAAATGCTTTCAAGACAGACCGAGGAGCATAAGGATGATGAAAGATTGTGTTCAAGAGAGGAAGAGCTTGATGCATCCAGCTTGCTGCCTTGGGGCTGAGTTGGTGGCACATAACTGGAGACATCTCTCTTTCGAAGAACCTATTTAGATTGTCATTGCGATCAGTTTCTTCGAAGAGGAGGAATTAACATTTAGAGGGAGTCTGACAAACCGACAGAGGCAACCTTGCACGAGGAGGTCAGGAGGTTGATGCAATTACTTGAGCCTGTGAGGAGCTCATCATCATGAAGATTCAAGTACGTACTTTTCTTGAGATGCAGAAATTTGAGGTGAAAATTTTGTTAATGCATTTTCTCTCGAAAGACTAGTGTTCTGGAGGAAAGCCCTTTAATGCATTTTTCTCTCTCAGATTTAAGAAATGGAGGTGAAAAGCTCCTTTGCATAATGCATTTTCTCCTCGATGGAGAAATTTGAGGTGAAAGCCCCCCAAGTAATGCATTTATTCTCCGAGACGGAGAAATTTGAGGTGAAAGCCCTTAGGTTAATGTATTTCTTTTCTCTCAGGATTTAAGAAATTTGAGGTGAAAGCCCTTGTCCATCTCTGAAACGGAGATGTGGTTCTTTCCACCCTCTGGGAGTAGCCATGGTGGATGTCATGTTGAGAGACTCCATGACAAACATCACGTTGAGAGACTCCATGATGAATCCTCTGTACTTGTGTTTATCCACCCATTGGAGTAGCCATGGTGGACGTCATGTTGAGAGACTCCATGATGATATCACGTTGAGAGATTCCGTGATGGGCACTTGTACGTGTATTTCTTTCCACACATGGGAGTAGCCATGGTGGATGTCATGTTGAGAGACTCCATGATGACATCACGTTGAGAGACTCCATGATGAACCTTTGAGCTTTCCACAAATGGGTGTAGCCATTGTGGACGTCATGTTGAGAGAGACTCCATGACGTGAAGATCTGAAAGGATACCTCCCTAGCTAAGAGGGAGTGTTGATGTTAGCAGCAGGAGTTATCCTTAGCCCGATGTAAATAATAAATAAATACTATTTAAATAAATAAATCAGGAGGCTACTTATTTATTTGAAGCTGACCTTTGTGAAGAGGCGCTTCCATTCAAATAGCAATTTATATTCTATCCAGCCGCCTTAAAATAAATGATCGCCACCTTTGATAAAAGTCTTATCATTTTGTAAGAGGCTGACCTCTTGTGAAAGGTCGTCTTGTTTGGGAGAAGAATTATCAACCTGTATATATATGTGGCGCTGCTCTCTCCTATTAAATTAATAATCATCAAGTGAAGTTCGCATAAATCTGAAGGAGATCGATGGCTACATCAGATCAATATACTTGGAGTTTGATATTATTCTTGATTGTATTTGCATCAAGTTTGGTGCACCTATCTTTTTTATTTATTTTCTGAAGACAAGTTCGCACTCAAGGAGGAGTTCGATTATTTGCAGCAGACTATATTAATGTCTAGTGCAGATAGATATCGAGGATATCTACAACAAATTATATTATTGCTGAGAGCAGATCTATATAAAGAAGAATTCATCGATATTGTGTATATCTTGCATCTAAGAGGTGCTATATTCATTGCATCAGATTGGCCTAGTGTTTGGCCATGTTGTAAAGCAGACTTCTGCTCTTTTATCAATATAAAGTGATATATTTGTGGCTGGGTTTTTCTCCCTCGAGAAGGAGGGTTTTCCCAGGATAAATGCTGTGTGCATTTGTTTCATATGTTGCATTTTCTGTTTGCTTGCAAATCTGATCCTAAAACTAACAGAATCAGGTTTGTAGTTGCATAAGCATTACACAGAAAGGATCATCTCGAATTTGGCTGTATGGCCATTCAAGATGAATATATATTCCTTTGGAAATATTACCACCTGAAGGACGCAGTTAACATCAAACTCCACCAACAGCTTTGGCCTTGTCAACATTCCACATTCATAATAATCACCACAATCGCACAAGAGTTGCGATTCTATTTGAGGCCTGCACCATATTTATATTGGCATGACTTTTGTATTTATTTGTTGTTGTGCCACCTAAGCCTTCCAAACTTACCATGTTTACTCAAGATATCCTTGCCACCTCACCTAAATAAATCACGAACTGAGAGGACTCTTCTTTGTGGTTCGACAATTTTGTTGCTAAGTCACAACCCTTTTTGGTATGATACAGACTAGGTTGCCATTGATGTCCAGATCAAGTAGCGCTCCTTAATTAAATTGATTTTAGCATCTATTGGTATGGCCTTAATATTGAATAAAATATATATATTAGTTCCAACAATACCTTCTAATACGGATGCATAGGTGCACTGTCTAAACTGCAAAATAATTTATGAAATTCTTCAAATTCAACAATAAACACTTTGAAATTAGATCAATACCATGAAATTTGTCTTTGCCCAATGACATCACAAATTTCCATATATCCTTCAATTGATCCTTGATGCTCTATGTGAAGTTGTGAACCTTGATATGAATCCACTTGATGGATGAATCAAGGGTTTTCACCAAACCCTCCAAATCAAGGGTTTTCGTCCTTGAGTCTCCTGAAAGCTATGCTCTCCACAATGCTCCTGATAATAATTTTCACATGTTGATAAATTATTTCCTTTCTCCACCTTTATACTTCACCATCTTATTAAATATTTTGCATTTGTAAAGTGACTTTCATTTAATACTTGAGCACACATCATTTAATAAAATCACTTTAACAATGTAATGTCCCCATTTTCAGTGTCCTTTGGCCTAGTTTGATTTTGACTCAGTATTTTTAGTAAGTACTATATTTAGTAAGTGGTCTTTGCGGCAGTGCAATGTAGGGTTTCTTGTTTGGGAAGTGTGTGGAAGTTGTTTGGTGAGCTTTAATGTTTTGTGGCAGTTTAATATTTGGTGAGTACTTACTATTTTTAGTAGTTGCTATTTATAGTAAGTCTATTTCGGGAAAATTGGTCTCAGGCCCATAGTGTTCTCAGTAGTGTTATTTCTATGGTGGCATTGGAGAGCCTAAGGTTGGATTATTTAATATTTGCTTTATATCAGTCACTTAAGTTATTTTAAAAAAATAACTTTATAATTTAAGTGGGGGGGTAGGTGGTCATTGAAAAGTACCTTGGTGCCTAATGAGATAACATTGTTTTAAAAGGTTGAATAAGGCAAAATAGTTTCCTTATGAGCAAGGACGCCCAAGGAGGAATATGATGTTTTAATCTATTAAAAATTATAAGGCTCATAAGGGGGGGCGTTGGATTTTGGAGGGAAAAAAACATTTCAAACCTAAAGTTGTCCTAATTCCCTCTCACTCTTAATAAAACTTCATTTTGGCTCTCATTTGGACATGATGGATTTGACAACTTGAGGAGACTCTGTTGGATTGTTTCCAGTTTATCGTTTGCAGCTAGTCGAGGATGGAAACACCCATCTTTAGCATTTGTTTCGGTGGTGAGAGATCCACCCTAGCTGGGTTTGGTGTGATTCCACTTAGGGTTCACCTTGTGCTTCACAAATTTTTGATTTCTCAATGTTCTATGTTTGAAACGATGAAGATATTTGAATACTTTTGAGGAGAAGCTTTGGGGTTTTGGTGTGTTGGAGTTTGTTTTCCTTTTGGGTTTGGACTTGCATTTTAAAGGTGGAGACTAATTTACTAGATCAAATCGCCCAGCCTAGGATGGCTGCTCCAGCTCTGGTTTATTCTGATAGTTTTAATCTGTTGTTGTATAGGTCTGATTCTGCACTTGGGTTATTGAGCAGCTCATTGAGATGAGTTACAAGGGGTTTTGATAGGTTTCTTGTTGGAGTTTGAACATTGCAATCTGACTATTTGTTGCTGTTTGAAGACTCTTTCAGTCACTAATAGGTCTGTATTGGTCATGAATTTGGGTTTTCAACACCTACAGTAGCTGTTGTTCATTTCAGACCATGCGTGGTTCTAGGTTGTATATATTCAATTTCATTGGCTTTGGAGTCATGTAATGAACATAGAATGTATTGATTACGGTTGTATTGTATGTGGCTTATCAATGGTGTGAAAAGGTTGTAATCTGCTCTGATTAATCTGATTAGTGCAAACCTTAGCTTTCCTATGCTCAGATTTCTTTAAGTGTTGTAATATGAAGGATAAAGAGAGTAAAATCTGATTGCTATATCTGTTCAAGCATTTTATTTGTCTATTGTCAAAATATATGCAATGCAATGAAACAATGAATGGCATATGAAAAACATCAAACAAAAAATCAACAAACATTCCAATCAGCAAAACAGAAAACAAAAAAAAAATCAGGGGCAGACATTACAAATAATTGATTAATTAATTAAATATAAATGTCCAAAATATTGACTCCATGGTGACTACTTGGAAATTGGGGACATTACAAATTGGTTTGGCTTACAATAATTTTTAATACCACAGTATCTCAAGGCTTTCAAATATTCGTGATGTCTTTGGGATCCACATTACCAAGAATAATCTTTGTGAACAATCAGTCATACCTTGTTGCCAAAGTTGTCCTAGTTTCTACCCAAGTTTGAATGCTGCCGAAGTGAATTCATGTTGCTGCTGTAGATGATTGTGCTGTTGAAGTTGTATAGGTTGTTGCCAAAGGTGCTACAAATTGTTGCCAAAGTGAAACAAGTCACTGTTGAAGATGCACAATGTGTTTTTGTTGTTGCTGAAGTGAGCTTGAATGTTGTTTTGATTCATGACTCATCCAAACGTGCTGTTTAGTCAAAAGCTCGCACACCAAAACCTTTTTTTTTTGGAACCTGCCTTTATTTTGTTGTTGTGTGATGCAAGATTGCTTTTGAACCTAGGTGCTCTTGATCAATTAAACATCCTTTTTTGATGATTGGATCGAGTAGTTATGTTATTTTACTTGATCTGTTGTAACAGCCAATGTGGCTTCTTCTATTTGTATAAGGTCGAGTTTGGGATATTGGAAAACTTTCTCATTTTATTTGCAAGCACACTAATTATGTTTAAGGTAGCACTAATGCTGTTTCCTCTCCTTCTGATGATGATAAAAATTATGGGTTTTTTCCTGTTTCACTCTTTTGTAGATCAATTCTTGTAGATCTGTTGTAGCTTTAGGTTTACTTCATATTTATGTTTTCTCTTTTGGGTTGTTGTGGTGGTGAATGATGTGTTGGTTTCTTTTTCTCTAACCACTGATGTAGATGCCAAACAATGTTTGTTTCCAATCTTGGTCTCTAGATTTGAGCGATATTTGCTTATTGTTTCTTTTGCTGAGTAATGTCCTAAAGTTCTTTTTTACTCTAGTATTTTTCTCTTGTTCTTAGATGTACATATGAGTTATGTTGCTGGCCTATATTGGTTGCTTATGAACTTCAATATAATCTCCATATTTTGTTCATGGTTTTCATCAAAAATGTTATTGTGGCCTTATATGAGTACTGAAGCTTTGCATTATTTGTTATTTTGGATGCATTCACCAAAATTATTGGATATAGCCTTGAATTTGTAATGCCTTCCTCCTTGTTGATATAAATACTCAGATTTCTAAGTAGCATAAAGATGACAAATATATATGTTATTGTAAATTTTGAATTAATTTTCTGCAGTCCTTTTGGCAAATGTTAGGTTGCTCGACATTTATTTCGTTGGACAAAAGCAATGCCATATGCTGATTATTATGAGCGTGCCTTGACTAATGGAGTGCTTGGAATACAACGTGGTGAGGAGCCAGGGGTCATGATTTACATGCTTCCTCTAGCTCCTGGAGGTTCAAAGGCTGTTAGTTACCATCGTTGGGGAACACCCTTTGACTCATTTTGGTGTTGTTATGGGACAGGTAATATGATCTTTTTTGTTGTTGTTGTTGTAAACTTAGGTGCTTGATTTTTTATTCATAAGCTGATAAGGTTGCCAAATAATGTTCTATTTAGCCGCTGAAATGTAACTCATGCTTAAGTTTTAGTGTTGATTTTTCCTTCTCTTGAACCATTTAGTTCTTGTTTAATTGGTTTTTGGGTTTCCTTTCCACAACCATTGTGTTTATTTATGACATATTTTTGTTTCTTGTCTAACGGGTTTATTTCTTATATGTCTGCATGCTCATTACTCATGCATAGAGTACACATTGAGGGGAACAAAGAAAAGCTAAATGATGTTATTTTCTAGTTGTTAGGTCACTATATATGAATACACGTCGAGAAGAATGGAGAAAGGCTAAATGATGTTATTTTCTCCTCTAATTAATATTCCTTGTAGGTTTCTTAGTCATTTTCACTTTTGTTGCTTCTGATTTTTTAAAAGTGCCTGAGGTGTGCTTAGAATTTTGCACATTATGAAGCTAGACTAGACTAGTAATAGAGCCAAGAGCATCAGTGTAATATTGATCTACTGTGCTGAATGTAATGTCCCCATTTTGGCCATACACTCTTTTTTTGGATTTAGCCTATTTCCGGAAATCCATAGGCTAAGTTGAAGTAGAAAACTAGGGTTTCCTCTTTTAGATACTGCTCAGTTGGCATTCAGAGGATGTTGTGCAGACTTACTATTTATAGCAGTTTGCTATTTTTAGCAAGTCTATCTTTTGACAGTATCTATCTAGCAACAATTCAATCCTTTGCAGTTCAGTGTTCAGTTTGGCTTTCTGATGGTTTTGAAGTTAACTTACTATTTTTGGCATTTGCTATTTTTAGTAAGTTCATTTTTGGCAGAAGCATCATCATCAACTTGGTTCAGTTTGGCATTTGTCAGTTTGCTATTTTTAGCAACTCATTAGTTGCAGCTTGGGCATTGTATTTGGTTATCTCCTTGGACTGAGTTTCAAACTTAGTCAATTTTCATGTCTTGAAGTTGTACCCCACGCCTAGGCTTGATGACTTCAAGTTGTTTTAAAGGGGACATAAAGGGGTCAAGTGAGCATTTAATTATTTAATAAGTGCTCTATTGTTGCAATATGAAATGGATGCCTAAAGGGGAAGTTGAATGATATTTTAATATTTCAAAAAAAAGTGAAATGCTTAAAGTGGCGTCCCTTTTGGAAGTTGAAGTGATTCAACTTCTTGGAATTTGAAGAGTTCTTGTTGCTTCATTTGCCAACTGAAGCTTATATATTGCTGCTATTTGAAGAGTTGAGCATCCAATATTTTTATGTTAATGATATGCTGTCGAAATGACAACTTGTTTAATACTTCGAGGGATGCTTACCTCCTAGTTCCAATCCAATTTCGTGTTTGAAATACAACACCTAGTTGGTCATTTGCTGCTTCTCAAATCAGACTAGCAGATTGAGCTCAATAGTTGAAGATTTTGATGAAATTTCCAGTTTTGAAGTTGCTGATACAGTCATAGCTGAAGGTGGTTTTTGCATACAGCTTTTGGTATGAATTTATTTTGGTTATGGGTATTTGATCATTGCATTTCTATGATAATGGCGACCATATTTGGAGGTTTTCAGATTTTAATTCCAAGTTTCTGATTTTTCCAAGAGAAATCGCCCCTCTACAGGGCCGTACCATCTCATGAGTGCTTTGGGATTCGTGCAAGAATAATATCTTGAGTTTTGATGCAGTTTTGTAGTTTGAGTTTGGGCGCCATCCTCCTAGAAGGTCTTTGCAAAACATTCCAGCTTATTCGGAGGTATTTAGAAGGAGTTGTGAACATTTTTATGAGTTTGCTGTTTGCTGATAGACATTTCCAGATTGCAGATTTTTATATCAGACTTGTTAGTTTTTGATAATGCTGGTTTGAGCTTCATTTTTATATCATTATTGTATTGTAAGAGTTAGAGGAAGTGTTACTCTAACCATTGATGGATTTGGAAGCATATCTTTCTTATTTGCAGCTGTTTAATTCATTGTAAAGCTGATTAGTAGTACTAACAGCTATTTATTTTATTTGCTGCAATTAGTTTAAATTTCATACTCCCACGATTGAGTGGTTGAGTTTAAATAATCATCTTTCTTTAATTGTAAGTTTCCCCCCACTAAATAAGTGGTTGTGTGGACTGTATTCCCCCCACGTTAATAAGTGGAAGTGAGGATTTAAATGGCTGGCTTGCCGCCTTTAATAATGTAATAATCTTACCCACTGAATAAGTGGAGTATCCCCATTGCTTGTGGATGCCTGCATTAGCAGATTAATTGTAATTTCAGTTTAGTTTATTCCTAATGATCCTCTGACCATATGCTATCACCTCGCCCACATTGGGATCTTGGTGAACATTTTTGGTTAGAGTTACTTTCCATGCTGATTTGCATTTGGAGCTAACGCTAATCAATGATTGGTTGCTGATTTGTGTGTTAAATTTTGGGAAAAAATTAAGGGGAATATTTCACTGAAGCTATATGTATGGAGTAGACTTGCAGGTGTGCTCATGGTATTGATTTAAAAGCCATCGATGCATACTCCTTATTATGTTTTTCCTTAGCAATATTTTCCACGTTAGATTTATTTTGATGCTTGTGGGATATATCATATTGCCTTTTCTTGCAATCATTCTTGACATGCTCAAATTTCTAGCAATAGAAGCATTGTATCTTTTGGATGTGGTTGTGAATTGAGATGTGTACCCTAAAAACATACAAGAAGTACACTTTTTGAACTCCTAGAAGAAACTTCACTTGATTCCTCTTGTCAAAATTCTTTTTGCAACATGTATGAACTAACATTATCAAAGGTCGAAGTTTGGCTCTCTACCAATAGGTTTAGAAATTTCAAAAAAAGTCTAAAAGGAGGGTGGTAGGATGTTAATGGTTAGAGTAATCATATCCTCATCGTCTATTGGTTTATTAATTGTGGTGAGTTGATCCCTTAGATCTTTGATTTTTAGTAGATGCTTTGATAGAGACCCTCCGACACACAATTTGGTAGAAATCAACATATTTTTGAGATACAAGAGTTGGCCTTTTTTTGGCATTTGATATTTGTTTTCTAAATTACCCCATAACGTACTAGTAGACATAGCATTATGGACTTTAGGGATTAAATCATTTGACATTGACAACTTGAGAATTAGTAGGGCTTCTCTATGAGATTTTTCAATGTCACCTGGGTGAATAGTAGACTTGGTTTCTGTGCCTAACAAGATTTTGTCACATTCTTGATACTTAGTGATAGCTGGTATCTTGTGACTCTAGATATAATAATTTTTATTGATGAGTTTTTGTGCCTCTAACAATGCTAGATTTTGAATATTTGCCATTTCCTAGCAACCCTAGAAATTAAACTTTTCCTAAACATTTTCAACTTTGATCCCAAAAATTTCCAACCCTCCAAATATTTCTATAAACCCTTTTTTGATTTGACCTATAAAGTAAAAAATTCTCCCAACATCCTTCTAACAACATTTTTTTTTTCAAAATCCTTTAAAATTCACTTCAAACTTTTCTGATTATAAAAAAAAATGTTTCTAGACTTTGAAGGGAAAAAATTAAAAATAAGAAAATACTTGAAAAGTATTTTTGGAAAACTTGATTGTCTATTCAGGCAAAAATGATGCTTAGAAAGAAACATAAAATGTGCCCTAGCTGTGACATTTGATAGATTTTCAGCAAATAAGTAGACAATATGTCTTAGCAATCGCAGAAACCTTCTGCTCGAGATTGAAAATCCTGATGTGTGTCTTAGCTGCATTTTATCCCACCATTTTTCTAATGAATTTCAGAAAGAAATTGATGAGTTATGGTTGTGTGGCCTGATTTTTCTCGGCTATGTCTAATAAAACATTGTAAAATAACTGTGATTTTATTGATATTCTTGGTTGCATGTGATTGATAAAACAAGAAAATTCCTTCAAAAAATTAGAAATGTTTGATGTGATTGTAGAAATCTTTGAGTCCACAAACTTTTAGTTCTTTAAATGCAACTGAAAACAATGGTGATAATTTTTCATGTAACCTTTGTGAACTTGCCTTGTGCCTTTCAACCTCCTCTCTTCCCAACCTTATTCAAATTTCGTATGATCTAGCTTTAATACCGATGTTGGTAAAAATTGGAGAATGAGATTAAGAGAAAATGGCGTGCTTACATAGGTTGAGTGCATCACATTATATAATTGATCATATGCTAAACATAGAAAATAATTATATACTAAAATAGGTGGAAGTTACAACAAACTAACTTCAACTATTTATTAAAGACAAGCGTACACATCCAATTTATGATAATATTAAACTAATATTCGAATAACCTAGCCTTGGAGACAATTACCATTTTTCATATAATTTCTTTCATAGTTTGAGCTTTGTATTCAACTATCAATTCAAGGATGAAAACTCTTGGACTCAAAGATTAGAGGAAAGAACCCTGCTTGTAACGACTCCAACCAGATTTGTTTGAATAGTAAATGAAAAAAATTTCAATCTTTGTTTGAAATAATAACTCAGCAGGATTTTGAAAACATAAACAGAGGCTATCACACTGAAAAGAAAACAGACTGTAAAAACTGAGCGAATCTCATATAACTGTTAGTTTTATGATCAGATGTAAAACACAGAAAATTAATTCAAAATCATACACAATAACACAATAAATACCCTGGGACAACCCTCCTCTTGAGGGAGAAAAACCCAGCAACAATTATCTCTCTTATATATATATAAGCAATGGCAACAATACACTTTACAATGTGGCCAAACACAAGGCCAATATTCAGCAACAGCAATGGCTGTAATAATTAACAAGCAATCTGCTCTTACTTGACCTTCAATCTGCACTTAATGAATTCACACTTGTGAAGGAGGAATGAAGGAACTTGCTTGATGTCCAAATGAGTGGATATGACCTCATATAAATACATATCAATAGAGAGGTTGCACCTCTTCAAGATCTAGGTCGGCCACATAAGAAAAGGATAATTACAAATAATAATTGTGAATTACAATGAAGGTCGGCCAAGATGAAAATACAAGGAAAAGGTCGGCCAAGAGAGAAAAGTAATGTTGCCAAGTGAAGCGCCTCTTCCCTTAATTATCAGACTCATATAAATTTGATAGCCGTTTAGGCTCCATCAACTTTATCCATTATATCATTGTTGGAAGAATTCTCTCGACGTTGCTATGAATATCAACACTCCCTCTCAGCTAGCTCCTTCTTGCATTTGATAATGAGATGATCTTTCTCCATTAAGAAATAAATCAACATAAAGAACCAAGATCTGTTAAATTTAAGGTCAGATTGACATGCACAAAAATTAATTCAAAAAATTAACACAAGACACAACAGATACCCTGGGAAAACCCTCCTCTTGAGGGAGAAAAGTCCAACCAATAATATCTCTTATATTATTGATTCACAAATGAGAAACTCCTTTACAAATGGAGGCCAATAAGTAGCATCACAAACTGATGTAAGTACAGGACTGAGTGATATAAACTGTCAGGATATCTCTGCCTTATACTCAGATCTCAATCTGCACTTTACTCAAACTCGCACTGCTCTTGGATGAACTCGCATGTACAAAAAAGATATCGAACTTGACTTGATGATCTTCTGACTTTTCATAACAGATTTACTAATCTGCTCTGCTCCTTTCTTATTTGCACCTTAGACTAGTGGAAGAACAATGTGTATTGGATGATAAACAATGAACAAATGAATGAGTATATATACAAGAGACAAGGAGGACGTGAATTTTCACCACCAGGTTGGCCAGCAAGAAAGAATCTCTTCATAAAATAATGTGCCAAGAGAAAAGGTCGGCCACCAAAGAAATAATATCTTTTGCTCCTTGTAAACAAATGAGAGTGAGGTCGGCCTCAACAACTCTTTAAATGATGACTCTTCAATCATAAGCTTGTGCCTCTATATACTTATAAATTAAATGGCCTCATAGCTAGTATTTAATTTATCAAATGATGTAAAGGAGAAGCTGGAAGAAATACGACTGAAGCTGCATTTAAACATCAACATTCCCTCTCAGCTAGGGAGTATACTTCCAGCTGCACAAGGCAAATCACCTCAACGTGATGCCTATCACTATGGCTACAACCATGAGTGAACAAGAAGAATGTCACCTCATCGTGATATCAGATATCGCCTCAACACGATATCAACCATAATGGCTACAACCATACTATGGTAAGTACAAGTGTTCATCACTTGCGTGATGTTGTCACCTCAACGCGACTTTCACCATGGCTCTCCCAGAGGGTGAAACACAAGTACAAGATATGTCATGGAGTCACACACATGACATCCACCATGACTCTCTCAGAGGGTGGAAACAAGGGCTTTCACGTCAAATCTTAGAAGAGAAATGCATTAACAAGGGTTTGCACCTCAAATTCCTCCGTCTCAGAGGAAAATGCATTAACAAGGGATTTCACCTCGAACTTCTCTCACAGAGAACTCATTAATCAAGGGATTTCACCTCGAACTTCTCTCGCAGAGAAGAACTCATTAATCAAGGGATTTCACCTCGAACTTTTCTCGCAGAGAAGAACTTATTAAACAGGCTCACTGATACTGAGACTCTTTCTCAGTTAAGGCTGGATTCTCCACCATACCAAGCTTATCTCGAGAGTACAAAAACTTGATTCTGGAGAGAGGCTTGGTGAGAATGTCTGCCGTCTACTCATCAGTGCTGATATACCTCAACTGTATAGCCTTCCGCAGTACCATATCTCTGATATAGTGGTACTTGATCTCAACATGCTTGGTTCTGTCATGGAACACAAGATTGACAAATAGCTTCACGCAACTCTGATTATCACAATGAATGATAGTAGGCTCCATTGATTGCCCAAATAATCCTGCAAGGAGCTTACGAAGCCACATTGCTTCCCGAGCTGCCATACAAGCTACAATATACTCTGCCTCGGCTGTACTCAATGCCACAGATGACTACTTCTTGCTGCACTAGGATATCATAGTAGATCCCAACCTGAAGAATATCTCAATCCATATCCAATTGTGCCATGCAAGTATCTCGGGATATGCTTTACTGCAACAAGATTACCATCTTCTTCAGGCTTAGCAAGCTCCCTCTGAATCTTCAAGCACTTGCATGAACCTTCTGACTTCTTCCTCCAAGATTGCCTGCAACACTTTGACTTAGATAAATGTTTTCCAGTGCACACCTCTGGTACTAAAGAGAGTTCAGGATAGTCCTCCTCGACCTCATCCCAAATCTCACTATTCTAAATAGGTTTGTGGGGCTACCAATGACAAATCCAAAAGACAATCTTGAGCAATTATGATCTCAGCAGCTGAAGGGATCCTCTAAAGGTTTAGCACCTAGCCTTGCAATACAACAATCTTCACTTCTTCTCCATGAGTTACAAAACTCCCTCTTGATCCCTGCTTCAGAGATTGAAAAGATGACTTCTGGAAGTGAACTCCCTTTGGCCACCAACTCAGCTGCTTGATCATTTCTTTGGTCAGCATGACTTCCTCATGAGATGCCTCAAGCTTTCCATCACTAAGCAATCTCTCAACACCTTCTGCTCTTAGATCTGTCCTGGAAGCATTTTTAGAGAAAGATTACTATCTGTTTATAACTATCCAAAGAAACATCAAGGCTAGAATCATACAAAGTTTACTATCTCAGGTTAAGAACAATATTGAAACATGAATAAGTAAATCAACCTATAAGAGAAATATATCAAAGAATCAGAATGAAGGAATAAATAAACTTATCTTTATTGAATTCTGATGTAACTCTTTCTTCCATCTTTTACTCCTCTCGAGAGTGCTAAACTCAGCACAACAAAAGACAATCTGAACAACTGCAAATTTCTTGAATGCATTATGTAGTTAGCATGTAGAACCAACTCTCTCCAAGAGTCAAGGCTCTAACACAGTTCATGCATTAGAGAATGATATCGATGTGATCAACCTATGACAACGAAAATGCAATTCTTTTTTTTTTTTATTTATTCATCTCAAAGTCACACTCAGAGATCTACATAATTAGCATGAAACAACTCGCAATGAATAATTTGAAATCTTCAAAGGATCTTTATGCTAGAGAGCACAATTCAAGAGAAATTACAATCTCTCTATACTAATCACACAAGATCCAAATAAATGAAATAACTCAACGAACAAAGAATACTTATCTCTTGATGGATGCAAACGCTACTCATGTGCACAGATCAGCACACAACCTTCACGGCTTGAACACAGGCCCATGACTTAGAATAGAAATTCCCTAGAATCCTTCTGAGGGGAGAACTCATCCACATCCACAAATGAAGCATGCTGATTAGGCCTGGTTGGGCAATCCTTTGCATAGTGACCAAACTTGTCACAACGAAAACATTGGACTTTAGAGAGGTCCCACTTCTTCTTGAATGCGGGAGCACCATCAGCTCCTTTATCTCTATTCCTCTTGAAATATCCTTTCTTTCCATCTTTCCCTTTCTTCTTCGAGGATTGAGCGGAAAGAACATGAATGTCTTCATCTGTAGGGCTTCGACCAATACCTCTTGCAGCCAACCTAGACTCTTCTTGAATGCAATCTGCCCTCAAACGATCAAACTTGGGAAGTTTAGATTTTGCATTGATTCCTTGAATGAAAGACTTCCAAGATGAAGGAAGACCATTGAGGGCAAGCATGGTTAGATCCTTATCATCAACAAAATGACCAATGGTAGAGAGCTGATCTCTCAATTTGGAAATCTTCATGAAGTAAGCGATGGTAGATTCTCCTTCCGCCATCTTCACATGATGGAATTGTTGCTCTAGTGCAAGTGTACGGCTTGTGTTGTTGATTTCGTACATCTACTCCAAAGTTTTAAACATCTCCCTTGCCGTCTTCAACTTGGAGACAATAGGAACAATATGATCCTTCACGGAATCAACTAACATCTTCTTTGCCTTAGTATCTTTCTTCTTCCATTTAACTTTCTCTTCCTCATCCGTAGGATCGAGGACTTTGCTCTCCACGAACTTTGCCAATTAATTTTCCTCCAAGGTGAGCATAATTCTAAATCTCCAAGATGTGAAGTTTGTTGCTCCCTCAAGTCTGTCCTCAATCTTGAGACCGTTCACCATCTTGATGAAGAGATAGAAGTAATCAACGATGAGAAAGAGAATAAGGAGTATCGTTGTAATATAGAATTTGATCAAGATCTTCAAACTTGCTCTGATACCATGTTAAATTTAAGATCGGATTGACATGCACAAAAATTAATTCAAAAAATTAACACAAGACACAACAGATACCTTGGGAAAACCCTCCTCTTGAGGGAGAAAAACCCAACCAATAATATCTCTTATATTATTGATTCACAAATGAGAAACTCCTTTACAAATGGAGGCCAATAAGTAGCATCACAAACTGATATAAGTACAGGACTGAGTGATATAAACTGTCAGGATATCTCTGCCTTATACTCAAATCTCAATCTGCACTTTACTCAAACTCTCATTGCTCTTGGATGAACTCGCATGTACAGAAAAGATATCGAACTTGACTTGATGATCTTTAGACTTTTCATAATAGATTTACTAATCTGCTCTGCTCCTTTCTTATTCGCACCTTAGACTAGTGGAAGAACAATGTGTACTGGATGATAAACAATGAACAAATGAATGAGTATATATACAAGAGACAAGAAGGAGGACTTGACTTTTCACCACCAAGTCGGCCAGCAAGAAAGAACCTCTTCATAAAATAATGTGCCAAGAGAAAAGGTCGGCCACCAAAGAAATAATATCTTTTGCTCCTTGTAAACAAATGAGAGTGAGGTCGGCCTCAACAACTCTTTAAATGATGACTCTTCAATCATAAGCTCGTGCCTCTAGATACTTATAAATTAAATGGACTCGTAGCTAATATTTAATTTATCAAATGATGTAAAGGAGAAGCTGGAAGAAATACGACTGAAGTTGCATTTAAACATCAACAAGATCAATTAGATTACCATCTTCTTCAGGTTTAGTAGGCCCTCTTTGAATCTTCAAGTACTTGCATCAACCTTCTGACCTCTTCGTCCAAGATTGCCTGCAATGCTTTCCTTAGAGAAAGTTTTCCAGAGCGCACTTCTAATATTGTAGAGAGATCAGGATTGTCCTCCTCGACCTCAATCCAGATCACTCTATTCTGAATAGGTTTGCGGAGCTAACAATGTCAAATCCAGATGATAGTCTTGAGCAATTATGATCTCAGCAGCTGAAGGGATCCTCTATGGATTTAGCACCTAGCCTTGCAATACAGTAATCTTCATTTCTTCTTAGTGAGTTACAAAACTCCCTCTTGATCCTTGCTTCAGAGATTGCAAAGAAGACTTCTGGAAGTGAACTCCCTCTTCTTGCCAACTCAGTCCCATGGCTGCAAGTTGCTTGATCATTTCTTTGGTCGGCATGACTTCCTCACAAGATGCCTCAAGATTTTCATCACTAAGCAATCTCTCATCACCTTCTTGCTCCTAGATTCGTCCTGGAAGCATTAGAGAGAGATTACTAAAAGTTTATAACTATCCAAAGAAATATCAAGGCTAGAATCATACAAGGTTTACTATCTCAGGTTATAGCATGAATACATGATAATTTATGAACAATATTAAAACATGAAAAAATAAATCAACCTATAAGAGAAATATATCAAAAGATCAGAATGAAGGGATAAATAAACTTATCTTTATTGAATTATGATATAACTCTTTCTTCCATCTTTTACTCCTCTCGAGAGTGCTAAAATCAGCACAACAAAAGACAATCTGCAAAACTACAGATTTCTTGAATGCATTATGTAGTTAGCATGTAGAGCCAACTCTCTCAAAGAGTTCAAGGCTCTATCACAGTTCATGCATTAGAGAATGACATCGATGTGACCAACTAATCACCATCGAAATTGCAATTGTCTTTTTATTTTAGAGTCACACTTAGAAATCTTCACAACCAACATGAAATAACTTGCAATAAATGTAATCTTCAAAGGATCTTATGCTAGTGAACACAATTCAAGAGAAACCACTATCTCTTTACTAATTACAAGATCCAAATAAATGATATAACTCAGTAAACAAAGAATACTTATCTCTTTAAATATTCTGATGAATGCAATTACTGGACACAGTATAGAATGCTACTCTTGTGCTCATATCAGTCCACCATCTTCACGGCTTGAACACAGGCCCATGACTTAGAATAGAAATTCCCTAGAATCCTTTTGAGGAGAGATCTCATCCACATCGACAAATGAAGCATGTTGATTAGGCCTGGTTGGGCAATCCTTTGCATAGTGACCATATTTGTCACATCTAAAACATTGAACACGAGAGAGATCCCTCTTCTTAAATGTGGGAGTGCCACCAGATTCCTTATCTCTATTCCTCTTGAAATAATCTTTCTTTCCACCTTTCCCTTTCTTCTTCGAGGATTGAGTGGCAAGAACATGAATATCTCCATTAGTGGAGCTTTGACCAATACCTCTCGTAGCCAATCTAGACTCTTCTTTAATACAGTCTGCCCTCAAACGATCAAACTTGGGAAGTTTCGATCTCGCGTTGATTCCTTGAATGTAAGACTCCCAAGATGAAGGAAGACCATTAAGGGCAAGCATGGTCAAATCCTTGTCATCAACAAAATGACCAATAGTAGAGAGCTGATCTCTCAATTCGGAAATCTTCATGAAGTAAGCGATGACAGATTCTCCTTCCGCCATCTTAACATGATGAAGTTGTTGCTTTAATGCAAGTGCACGGCTTGTGTTGTTGATCTCATACATCTCTTCCAAAGTCTTAAGCATCTCTTTTGCTGTCTTCAACTTAGAGATGATTGAAACAATATGGTCCTTCATGGAATCAACTAACATCTTCTTCACCTTAGTATCTTTCTTCTTCCATTGAATCTTCTCTTCCTCATCAGTAGGCTCGGAAACTTTTCTCTCCACGAACTCAACCAATTCAATTTCCTCCAAGGTGAGCATAATTCTGAATCTCTAAGATGTGAAATTATTTTGCTCCCTCAAGTTTGTCCTCGATCTTGAGTCCGTTCACCATTTTAATGAAGGGATGGATGTGATCAAAGATGAGAAAGAGTAATAAGAGTATTGCTGCAATACTAAATCTGATCAAGATCTTCTTCAAACCCGCTTTGATACCATGTTAGTTTTATGATCAGATGTAAAGCACAAAAAATTAATTCAAAATCATACACAATAACACAATAGATACCCTAGGAAAACCCTCCTCTTGAGGGAGAAAAACCCAGCAACAATTATCTCTCTTATATATATAAGCAATGGCAACAATACACTTTACAATGTGGCCAAACACAAGGCCAATATTCAGCAACAACAATGGCTGTAATAATTAGCAAGTAATCTGCTCTTACTTGCCCTTCAATCTGCACTCAATGAATTCACAATCTGCTCCTAGAATTCGCACTTGTGAAGGAGGAATGAACGAACTTGCATGATGTCCAAATGAGTGGATATGACCTCATATAAATACATACCAATAGAGAGGTTGCACCTCTTCAAGATCTAGGTCGGCCACATAAGAAAAGGATAATTACAAATAATAATTGTGAATTACAATGAAGGTTAGCCAAGATGAAAATACAAGGAAGGTCGGCCAAGAGAGAAATGTAATGTTGCCAAGTGAAGCGCCTCTTCACTTAATTATCAGACTCATATAAATTTGATAGCCGTTTAGGCTCCATCAACTTTATCCATTATATTGTGGTTGGAAGAATTCTCTCGACGCTGCTATGAACATCAACAATAACTAGTACAGGTATCGACTGAATTCTGTATATCAGATTAAATGAAATATAATCCTTATCCTCAGAGGATACGAGTCCTGAGAAATATATTTAATTCAACGATTTACACATTGACCTGGAGGAATCAATTGGAAGGTAGACGACTGCCAGAGGTGTGTCGCCCTTCACAGTGGCGCCACGACAATTGTTTCTTCCCTGTACCGTGATCGTCTTATGAGTTCATATTGGCGGTGTTGTTTCCTTCCAGTTGTCGGGCTCATGAGTATGATCTAACACTTATGTGAACAACCGCCAGAGCCTCCAGATTTGAGATTTCACATGATTGCGATGAGGGAGTTGTACGCGACCTGCTTAACTCCAATTATCTTCTTCAAACGATGCAACTCTTGGTTGTGACCATTGTGTGTAGGTGTATACCTGACGGAAGCCTGAGTGACGGCTAGAGAAAAGCTCGGCTTGATCGATGAGTGGTCGCTATCTGTTGAACCTCACAAAGAGATCTGCTTTAAATTGAATGCCGTCATATCCTGCAACAAATGATGAAATGCAATAAGTAATTTGGACAGAGCTATGGAGAAACTCGAACACGGAGATGACTCAGGCGAGCTATGCACCCTGAGTGTTTGGTTGATCAGCTACGCTCTCATACCAAGCAGAGACAACTCTGAAATCCGTGATGATTTCTAATGCTGGGATGAACTCGAATAAATACACAAGCAGCGCTAGACTTCAAGTGAAGTCGGCCTCGCACCAAACAAAAGGAAATTAAATATTTTAAATTTAAATCTAAGCCTAATTTAGCACGAACCAAGAAGATAGGTTGGCCAGACTTGAATTAAATTGTTCACTTAGTGTTAATAAACACTTTTTCATTTGGAAAACACATCGGCTGCATTAATTCAAATTTGGGACATTATAGTCCCCGCCTCCAGTTGGTTGCTTGTTCTCAAGCAACCTTATATTAGGATGCTCAAAAATTTCGACTCCTTCCCAAGTAGCATCTTCAGCTGGTAGATTCTTCCACTTGACCAAATACTCCTGAATGACCTTGTTTCTCAATTGCTTCTCTCTTACATCCAGCACTGTCTCTGGTTCAAGAATTAATTTGCCTTCGTCATCGAGCGGTGGCAACTCTATTGATGGTGTAATCTGCTGTCCCTAGGCCTTCTTCAAGCATGAAACGTGGAAGATGTTATGAATCCTACTCTCTGGTGACAATTCAAGTTCATATGCAACTTCCCCAATTTTCCTTGTGATCTTGAATGGCCCATAGAACCTTGGCCTCAGCTTTTCTGCTCCGTTACCCTTGAGAGATGATTGCTGGTATGGCTGCAATCTCAAGTACACCATGTTGTTGACTTTGAAAGCCCTTTCGGTCCTACGTTGATCGGCATACAACTTCTGCTGATTCTGGGTTCTGTTGATGTGATTTTTGTGACCGCAGCAATCAGTAGAACAAAGTATCCAAAGGCTACTCCATTCTTTCTTGATCAAAGAATTCTGTACGCTAAGATTGCAAGACAGTTCGTACGTTCAACTCCAAGGTTCCGAAAATGCTATGGAATACCCTCAGTTGGTTCGTTGTGATTTGCTGTTTTTATGAGGGGACTTACACAATTGTTCAGAATGTTTGCAGCTGACAGCAGGTTAATGATTGGAAGGGGATTTTCGTGAGACGAATGATTTGGCTATGAGGTACGTGCTTCCTAAAACTAACCAGAATTGTGCGGAATTTAAATGAATGCAGGGTTTAGAAGATTTATAGCCTAATCTAAGTGCAAGAGGCCTTGAGCTTGACTTCAATGAACTTCAACCAAACTTTTCCTTGCCTCGTGTTGGACAGCTTCAACAAAGTTGGTGCAATCTTCAAAGGAGCAACGAAAGGTGTTCAGATCACGACTCAACATACAAATACCATCAAGACGATGCACACAAACACGTGAATCACAATCGAAGTTAAGTCTGAAAAGTATTCCAGTTGACCACGTAGGGCAAACTTACCATTAGTAAGCTTGCTAGTGGTATGGATTAAACGAAGCTCACTTAAATCAAACACAACAACCCACAACTAACTACTTGCATGAAAATGAAAATCACTCTAATTTTACGTCCTACTTGAAGTAGGACGAAAAAACCTTGCTAACTGTTCATAACAAAAGACAAATTCACCATCAATGAAACTCTTTTTATTACGATAGTTTTCGCAACAATTCCTTACAAAGTTCTCAAAGGGAAAACTTTCCTTCTCCTTCACACTATGCTATGCAATGAAACTATGCTAACTCTAGATTGCCTCTCTATGCTCTATCAGAATGTCTATTCTCTAGTCTAATAATGTACAAATGAGGGGAGTCCCCTTTATATAGCTAGCCAATCCCAATGGATGGTCTAGATTAAATTACAATGGATGGCTCAGATTGAGCCACATCAGCCCTAGACTAGATTCTGCCCTAAAAACAACCAGAAGGTGGAGTGGTGCAATTAATGAGCACAAAAATGGCAGATTCCTCCTTTGACCACTATGGGCAATTAATGCCCACCATCCTTCCAGAAGATTCTCGTCCAAGACCCTGTTCCCATTGTTCTTCTCTCTGACCGTGAAAGCAACAAACTGGGCCAACACTGCATCAACTTCTTGTTCAGAAATAGCCGGAGTAAGATTGAGTTGGTACTCGAGGACGACAACTGTTTGCTTCTGCCGGATACAAGATTTTCTCCAAGCCTCGATGGATTCCTGTGTGCTCTGAATAATGGCTGAGAACGTGGAGATATTTTCAAAGTCCACTTGAGCAAATACCCTCATCTCAGAGAAGAATGGCCGCAATCTTCCCTTCAATCCATCCACCGTCACCTCCTCGGGAGTTAGTTGTTTCGTGAATAATGCCTCCAGCGTATTGAAGATGCCGTCCTGAATAATTCCCAGGGCCTTCCTGATCTTGGCCGACTCTGTCCTTGCCGTGTCAAAGAAGCCTCGGCCAGTGAATGCAGCAGAATACCAGCATGGAAAATCATATCTATCTCCTGCCTGAATCACCCCTTCTTCAACCAAAGTCTGCATTGACATGCGCATCAAAGCAACCAGGCGTGGAATAGTCTTATCCTGGAATATGTGAGTATCATTCCATGCCTGCTCAATGTTCTCCAAACGAGAGAGGATTTTGGAAGCATGCTTGAAAGAGGAGACAAGATCCACAATGAATCTCTCAGCCTCGACACGAACACCACCAACCCACCTATCTCCCTCTTGAATGGCCGTCTTCATCTCTTCGAGCCTGCTAATTGACTCTTGTGGAAGCTCAGCTGGAAGTTCCACCATTGGGTTCTCCTGAGCATATGGATGTGCTAGATGCCGCACATAGCCAACTAACGCCCTATGCTCCCTTTTCAGCCTCTTGTATTTTTCTTCCTTTCGCAGCAGCCTATCTTTCAGCGTCTGGAAGGAGTTTTCAGCCTCTTCGATTACTTGTGCTCCAGTAGGGCGCCCCAATTCAATTGTAGTGACCGTGTAATTTTCAGGCTTTACATCACCTAGATCACATTCTTACCTTGGAACCGCAACATGGAGAGTGCAAGAACCAACCTCATCTGTTTCCATCTTGGAGTACTTCCTAGCTCTCTTCCTCTTAGGTGACCCACTTATTTTATTAAGGAGCTCTTCCATCTCTATTGTTGGGTCAGTTTTGTCCTCTTGATCTCTTCTTATTGCACTGGTGAGCCAATTTGGGATGTCTTGTTGAGCGCCATAGACGATAAGCGGCTGCTCCTTTGTTGCTTCTACTTCATGAATTTCCTCTTCAACAACATTTGGTTGAGGCTCATCCATTTCCATATGCCGACTATCCTCCTCAAGACCCCGAACTTTAGGCTCTGTAATGTCTTCATCCCCAAAGGCTGCCTTGAGTGCATGATCCAAGCGAGTGTCTGTTTTTGTTTCTTCATCTTCATCTGGCTGGTCAGCACTCCCCGAAGCATTGGCACTCTAACTATCAGGCTCCCTAGGCAATGGCTGGTTAACTTCTTCCATTTCCTATTCTTCAGTCACTCTAACCCTCTGACCTGCAAAGATTGAAACTTCTTGTATGCTGGAAGATTGAGCCAACAACTGTGTAGGCGATGCCTCCTTCGTCCTCTGAGGCTCAAGCTGAACTGGTTCCTCCTCTTGTGGTTCTATAGCTTGGGCGATTTGTTTCCTCTTCTTTATTGATATCGGTGGCCTTTGATCGCCCATGAGGTTGTATGTGAGGGCAATAGACTTTCTCTTAAGTCTGTGAACGTGTCCATCCACCCAACTCTTCGTGAAAGTTAAGACAGGCATAGACAAAGTGTCCAAGTCCGTGATTTCCGGCTCTGCCCAATCAGGTGGTGGGATTGGTGTGTCCTTTATTGACTCATGATCTGGGTGAGTAATGCTGGCATCTTCATCCACTTGGTTCGAAACTTGGACAACCTCACACTCTCTGATCAATTTCAGAGGCAATCTGGAGAATATCCTCCTTCTGATTTCAACTTCATCTTCTGCATTTGCCCAAAAATCTTCTACATGAGCCTTGTGCCTATATTCTTCTCCTTGTGCAATTCCAATCTTCCTTTGAGGATCAAAATCCTGTCGGCTGGTGTGTAGAGTGAGGTGATAAAATTGTAACTCATCCTCCGCTTCCTTGGCTGCTTGCAAAGAAGGGCACTCCTCAAGCGAATTTCCCATAACAATAGGGAAGTGCAAACCTCCTTTCTTCTTCTTCCTTATGGTTTTTGTCGTAGGCCATGAGTTGCCTAGACACTTCAAGCATCACCATCCTATCTGTGGGGTATCTTGGTAGTCGGTAGGTATATGAATGGAACCCGGACAACCTTATATACGTGAACTTCGGGAATTGGATAAACCAAAACCCATACTCTTCAATCAACTTTTGTACTTCTTTGGATATTCTTTGCTGCGTCCTCCGTTGAAGAGTCATTGTGATATACATAGTGAAAGCATCGTTCATTCTTTTGAAGCTGGAGGTACTTGTCAAATGCAGCTGCCTGCAAGCTTCATGAATTTTAAACTGACCAGAACCACATCCAATTGGCTCTTGGTATGTCAGCCCTTATACTTCGTCATTCGAGCTAGCATATAAATGACATACAAGCTCATGTAAAACGTCTTTGTTCTCCTTAGGCTTCTGAATTGTTCATCTATGTTGTCACTGATCATCTTCGCCCAATCTACATATTCTTTTCCCTCTAACACCACGCTGATGTAGAAGAACATCCAAGGCTCAAAAGCATACGCCTGTGGGCTACCATTCACCCGACTGAGCATCATGATTAAGTCACAGTATTTTTGTTTCAGCTCCTCTGAGATGATCTGCTTTGGCAACTTGGTGCCAGGAGGCTTTGGCTTCCTCATCCATGATGTGTGATTCTCTTTGCACACTTCTCGAAAGATGAGGCATACATTTTATCAGCCCTCTCTTTAGACTTGTACAACATTTTGTCCATAGCTGGAATCCCAAACTCCTCGCTGATAGCCTCAGGTGCGAAGTTGGCCAACAACATGCCTTCTAGAGAAACAATTGTTCGGTGGTTTGGCTTGTAGTAGTTTGCACATTCCATTATCAACTTAGAACATTAGATTGCTGGTGGAAAACCAGCAGCTGCATACAATCCGCTCATCACGATGTTGTGCGAAGTCACTAATGGAGGATAACCACCTTGCCCATATATTCTCCTTTTGAATGCTTCGAGGTTGAATGAACTAAGGTTGGTATCAGTCAAACCTCCCAGCTTTGACACGAACTTCAATTCAGGAATAAATGACTTCTTCAGTTGTTTGATGATTGCCTGCCTGGAGGCATTCTCCTTGCCTCCTTCAACATTTCCAGCTCTGCCTGCAGCCTTCCTTGTTCCGACAACATCTCCTCTTCGAACTTCAACCATCTGCAAAATAAAAATTCAAGCATTACAATTCCAACTTAGAAAATAAAATTACTGCGAGATGGCTGGCAAGTGGAGTTAGCTTCAAAAATAAAAATCTTCAGCATTAAACCACCAACTCCAAACCTCGAGAATTCTAATTCTGAAATTCAAACTTCGAGCTTCAACAACTTTCAGCAATACCACTTCCAACACTTAGAAAAAATATTTACTCAACTCAGAAATTTCTCACTCAGCAATCACTTTCAGCTTCACCACAATCTCAACTCTGCAACTTTGTGAAGGAAAATGAATAGCTTCAGAGTTTATATAACTGAAAGAAGGCGCCCATTTTAGCAGTTGTCATTAATTCACTCCCCCACTACTTAGAAAATTTCCAATTCGGGAGAGAATATTCTTAGTCGTCATAGAGTTGTCATAGGAATTTACTATTATTGGAGATTCTTTCCTCGTTTGAAAATTAAAATTTCCCTCCTTGACTGCGAGTCACTTTCAGTTGACTGAAGAATTTTTGAGAAATTAAAATTACTCTAGCATAAAAATTATCTCACCCTTGAATAATTGGCGTATTTATTATTAAAATTTAATCTCAATGCCAGAAAAAATCTTATCAATTGCGAGCTCCAGCATTTTTTTTAAAAATCATCAGGCAAAATTATTTTCCTTCCAGAACATTTTTAAAATATCTCCCCCTTGATAAATATTCCTCAACTTCAAAATTTCACGTGTCTAACCGAAGGGGGACATTTGATTTTTTTAAACTTTGGAAAATAATTTCAATTGAAGTTTATTTAATTTGTCCAGCATGGGGCATTTTTTTTTTACTAGAACAAACTTCATTTTATTTTAGTGTTCCACGGAGTTTCCTGAAGGGGACGCGTCTCCGTGTGCGGGACAGGTCTCGGGGACGGGGGGACAAGGGGTCTAAGTTTGGGGACGGCGGGGGGACGGCGGCGGGGGGGCGGCGCTGATATACATATGGTACTTGAATAACTAGTTATAAAAAGATGTTTTAGAATAACAATTCAAATTAAACTTTGGCAAATTAGTAAAATTGCAAATACTAACATTTTGAATGCTTGAAAACTATTAGTAATCACTAATCAAATAAAATATTAAAATTTGACAAATGAAATTGTCGAATTTGAGATTTCTATTATATGAATATCGAAAATATGACATGTCACATCATAATATCATATCATAATGATAAAAATAAGTAGCATGAGTACATTGATAGTTTGATATCATAATCAAAATAAGTACAAAATGCAAAAATGTAGTTAAGGGAGGCCTCTAATCATCCCCAAACTCCTCATCACTCGAACTACTAGAATCCTCGCGATCAAGCACTGCCAAACTAATACCAACCAGCCCTGCATCTGAAGCCGAAACTGCAGCATCCTCATCAATCTGTGCTGGCTCCTCTGGGTCTACATCCCACCGTGCTGCTGGACTCTCTTTGTACAAAAGTGATTTGCGGTCAATGAGACGCAAAGCACTATGTACAGCCACAAGCTTCTCTGCTCTCCTAGAGGTAAGTCTGTTCCTCTTAAGAGAGTGGATGAAGCTATATGTAGACCAGTTCCTCTCAGCAGCTGAAGAACTAGAAACCTGAGATAATAATCGAATGGCTAGAGTGGTAGTCAAAGATCCTGATCCATGGCAAGTCCACCACAAAATTGGGTCCTCCTGCGCCATAGTTCACATATCCATCTTGGCTGCATCTGAATAACCTCTAAGAGTGGCAAATTTGGTCCACTCAGTGCGAATCACACTGGCATCTACATCATCATACATCCTCTCAATGCACCTAAAGAACCCTGCCTTCACCTCTGCATCCTGTATCGGTGTTACTCTACCAGGCCTAGTCAAGTACCACTTAGGATTAAGTGCATAGGCTGCCATGTGCAAGGGAGTGTTGAGCTTCTCCCATCTCCTCTGAATGATTGGCTGAATGTGCTCGTGGTAGAATGCTAATGTAGGGTCCCTCTCTCGCACAACAAGCCCTCATCTGATCAAGCATAGAATCAATGCACTCATACACCTCTCCAAGGCTAGGTGCATCCGCATCCCCATACCTGATAACCTGGAAAACTGGTTTAATGATGGCAACAATATATTTTGCATCAGCCCAGAACACATCGCTCTTCACTGTATCCTTCACCTTCCTCCCATGCTCTGTCCTAGACTCGGCCCACCTACTCCAATCTGCTGTCATGACCATGAGTTGTAGTGCCTCTTGCAACTCAATCATTCTGTCTAAGAGAATGAAATAGGAACCATATCTCGTATCAGTAGGTTTCAGGAACTCCTTCTTAGCGAAGGTCCTGAAAAGTGCATGTGATGTGTGGTGGTTGCAGATAAACATCTGCACATCTCTCGCATCATGAACCACTGCTCTAATCCATTCAATCTTTCCCATGTCCTTGAGTGCATTGTTCATGGCATGCACACAACATGGGGTCCACCAGATATGCCTATAAGTAGCCTCAATAAGTCTCCCTGCAGCTTTGCACACATGTGCAGCATCTGTCACAACTTGGACCACATTTTGTGGCCCAACCTCCTCAATAGCATCCCTGAGAACCTCAAACTGAAAATCAGCATCTTTGCGATGCCCTGAACAATCAACTGCCTTAAGAAAATATGGGCCCTCAGTACATGTAACCATGATGTTAATGAGTGGACGATGGCTAATGTTTGTCCACCCATCCATGACTATGCTACATCCTGTCTCAATCCAACACTCCATCTTCTCCATCAACAAATTGATCTTGGAATAGTTCTTATCCAAGATCGCTGTCCTCAATTTCGTCTCACCTGGTGGCACATATGATGGTCCTCCCTTTGCCACCATCGATATCATATCCTTAAAATAAGGAGATCGGGCAACATGAAACGGGATGCCATTGGCAAAGAAGAACTTGCCAATGGCATCATCTATCTCATCCTTGAGCTGCACATTAAACAAATCTGCAATGGGGTTACTTTGAGTTTGACTTTGCACTTTCCGTTTCCCCCTCCCCTCTCCTGCATAGGCACTAGAAGAAGAACCTGGTGTCCCTCCTACTCTCGTCTGCAAAGTATGGCTAGATCTCTGTTGTTGGCTATGCTGAAGCTGTGTCCTATGAGACAAAGTAGTAGGCACAGGTGCAACTGGAGTATCATCAGGAACACCCCATAACTTATTTATTTCAATTTTGAATTTCAGGTTTTCCGGTTTTAATAAAAAACGACATATCCCCACACCTTTTCCTTTAATGAGAAGGAGGTGTGCATTAACTCTAGTGATGCTGCCATACCACCCACCACCACAAAAGTTGCACTTCCACCTCCTTGTGCCACCAACTATTGCCGCTTGCGGTTGCCTGCTTAGATCTTTTGTTGCAAATTGTTTGAGAGGGGAAGTGGGATCAAAAGGACCCCTAGCATACTTTGCCAATATTGCAGAAGGGCAATTTACATTACTTGCTTCACTTGCCATGGAACTAGTTTGGACTTCATGCTCATCCCCATGGTCATCCCCCTCAACCCCAGGTTCATATTCAGGATCAACATCACTATGTGAATGAGCTTCATCCTCACTCATGTTGATGTCATCATTGTCATGAGAGCTCATTGTGACACTGCAATAAACAAATAAATTCTATAAGTGCCTAGTTTCAGCCTAGTTTCTGTTTAACAAATTTGAAAATAAAATTTTAAAATTTCATGATGAATCTTGATGGAAAGATGAAAGAAAAAAAAATGAGCCTTGAAATGAAAATGAAGAATATGAATATGCATTTGCAGCCATGTATATGAAATTATGATTAAATTTTTAATCATAATTTCATAGACATGTGGCTGCAAATGCATATTCATGTTTTGATTTTCATTTCAATGCCCATTAAAAACATCAAACTACATTTTCAAAATGAATCTAAAAACTTGGAAAACAAAACAAAAAAAAATTGAAAAAACTAAGAAAAACAGTCATAAAATCCTACCTTGTGCTTGAAAAATCCTTCAAAATTGGTGTAGAATGCTCCTCCTCTTCTTCTTCTTTCTCCTTCTCACCCCTCTTGCACTTGCAGCACCTCAAACTCACTCTTTCACTCACTCTTCTCACTGGTTTTCCTCTTCTTCACCTAGCTGCTCCAAAACATCAAATGCATATATGAGTAAAAAAGAAAGCAATTTGAGAGTTTTATTTCATTTAGAGGCTTTGAGATGGGTCCCATAGGCCTTTAGGGTTCGGCCCCAGGCACAAACTTCAACAAAAATAAAAGATTTAAAAAAAAAAACACTTTAGAATGCGTCCCAGCGCGGGAGACTCCTGGGCGTCTCCGAGACGCTCGAGGGAGGCTTGGACGTCCCTGAGACGTCTCGGAGACGCCCAGACGTCTCCCCCGTCTCAGAGACGTCTCTCACGTCCCGGTGGCGGTGGCGGGACGGCCAAGGGACGTCTCCATGGCGTCCCCAAGTCCCCGAAACGTCCCGGACGGGGAGACGGCACAAAAAACGGGGGGGACGCGTCTCTGTGGAACATTGTTTTATTTCCAACGCCTTAGAAAAATCTCTCAGGCCACACTCAAACTTAGGTGCATTTATCATTTAATTCCCCACACTTAGAATGTTTTCCACTTTATTCCCCAGTCTAGGCGCAATGAAGGGGGTCAAACTTTCATTTTTGAACACTTAATATTTTCAAAGTCCTTTCTATAAGTCTAGGCGCAAATGACCTCTCTAGCTTTGAGTTTCCACGCTTAGAAAATTTACAACATTCCCTTCTCAATGTTAGGCGCATTTGACACCTCGAGTTTCAAATTTGTCACACTTGAAAATTCTTTGAAACTTTTCTTGTAGTTGGGCGCGTATCATGGGTGTAACTTTCAGTTTCAACACTTAGAATATTTCCTCATCCTCCCTTTAAACTAAGGCGCATATCCACCCATGAGCTTTCAATTCCAATGCCTTAGAAAGTTTTTAGCTCTCCTTCATCAAGTTAAGGCGCATTTCTATGGGTGAGCTTCCAATTTGCTTGCCTTAAAAAAATAAAAATCATTGACTGCCTCTTCAAGGGCGCATATAGGAGGTCAAGCTTCAAGTTTCGCACTTAGAAATCTTTAATCTCTCACCTTCTCAAGGCGCATATAGGTCTTACTTTTAGTTTGCATGCCTTAGAAACTTTTAATCACTTTCTCCTAGCTGGGCGCATATAGGGGGTCTCACTTCCAATTTAGAACACTTAGAATATTTTAAGCTTCTTCTTCCAGCCAAGGCGCATGTGGAGGGTCTAGCTTTTAGTTGGCAACACTTAGCAAATATCAATCCTCCCCTTCAACCCTTAGGCGCATATCAGCCCTTAGACTTTTAATTTCATTGCTTTAGAAGGATTTTCAAGTTTGACTCCAGCTTGGGCGCATTTACCATGGCCTACCTCTAGTTTTCAAGTTCACCGTACTTAGCAAAATTTTCAAACTCCATCTCCAAGGGTGCATTTTATATAGCTAGCTTTTAATGTGCAACACTTAGAAAATTCTCAAGTCTCTCCTCAAGATCAAGGCGCATTTGTCTAGGCAAGCTTCTAGTTCCCACACCTTAGAAATTTTCAAAGCCTCCTCTAAGTCCAAGGCGCAAATGAGGGTATCTACTCCAAGTTTCATTGTCTTAGGCATTTTCTTACCCCTCAAGATCAAGGCGCATATGGGGTATCCAACTTCAAATTCCAATGCCTTAGAAATTTCTCAAGGCATCCTCTTCATCTTAAGGCGCATATAGGAGGGTGTGCTTCAAATTTAGATGCCTTAGAATATTTCCAAGACCTCTTCTCCATGGGCGCATATGAGGGTGTGTGCTTCCAATTTTACATAACTTAGAAAATTTGCAAGTATCCATGCAAGGTGGGTTGCATTTCACATGGGTAGCTTCAAATCTTGATGCCTTAGAAAAATTTCAATGCTTCCTCTTTCTTCTTGGGCGCATATGAGGGGGCAAGCTTCTAGTTTCTCACACTTAGATTTTTTTTCAACTCTTCTCAAGTCAAAGGTGCATTCAAGGGGGTCTACTTCAAATTTCCCACACTTAGCTTCTTTTCCAACTCACCCCTTCAAGTCAAGGCGCATATGAGGGGGTCTACTTCAAATTTAAATGCCTTAGACAAATTTTTATCCTCCAGCTTGCTCTTGGGCGCATATAAGGCATCAAGCTTCAAATTTGTGATACTTAGAAAATTTTCCAATCAGGCTTCAGCTCCAAAGGCGCATTTTACCATGTCTACTTCAAATTTGAAGCACTTAAAAGAATTTTCCATGGCCCCTCTCTTTCTTTGGTGTATTTGCGTGTGTGAGCTTCAAGTTTACCAGACTTAGTGAATTTTTTATGTCCCTTCAAGCTTCTAGGGCGGATTTTGATGCTGGAGCTTTCATTTTATCAAACTTGGATGAATTTCAAAGCTCTCGTCCGATTTGAAGTGGTTTGTTCACGTTGCCCCTAGCTTGCCCTAGCTTTCTATTTTTAGAAAGTTTCTCAAATTTTGCATTTTAAGCTGATTTCAAGCTCCAGAAGGCTTGATTTTCACTTTATCTCGAACCTCATGATGTGATTGAGCTGTTGACATCTGATGCCTGCCTGTACTTGCTATTTTGAATAACTTACTAAAAATAGTAACTGCTTAGAATGAGCTCAAACTTTGTGAGTGGATTGCCTGAAGGGTGTTGATTATGATTGGATGCTGCTTTTGTGTAACTGTCGTGTTTCGCCCTACATTTTAGGAAACCCTAATTCCTCTACACATGCCTGCTAAAAATAGTAAGTGCTTGATTTTCGAACCTCTGCAACTCCGTTTGATCTGAAATTCGCGCCATAGGGTCTTTATCACTTGCTTGACCTGCTCACACTAGTGCCTCGTGCTGACCTGCTATTTATAGCCCTGTTTCCGGAGGTGGTTTACTATTTATAGCAATCGCTTGATTTCGAGACTTCCACAACTCCGTTTGACTTGTAATTTGAATGCCGTGACCCTCATCGGTAGACTTGCCCGTTCACACTGGTGCCTGATGCTGACTTACTATTTATAGCATGTTTCAGAAGTGGCTTACTATAAATAGTAAGTGCTCCGATTGCCTTCAAATTTTACCAGTGGACTCCTTGAAAGATGCTGATCACGATGGGATACACCGGTTTTTGAAAATTTTGGCGTTTGACCCCTCATTTTGGGCCCCGAAGCTGGAAACCCTAATTTGACTTGCGTGTTGCTCAAATGGTCTCTGTTTGACCCCGTTTCTGTTGCATGTCATCGGGTTCGTGATTCTGAAGTGCTGGGCAGCTATCGAAGTGAACCTGCTAAAAATAGTAAGTGGTTGAAAAAGTGACCAACTAGCTGTTGGATGAGTCTGCATGTCACACTACCCGAGAGATCTCAAAAAACTCAGAAAAACCCAGAAAAATGATCAACATGCGAGCACTGGCTAAAAATAGCAAGCTTCGAAAATGTGATCAACTTTGCTTGCATGTTACCTCGTTGCGAAGCTCTCGGAAAACCCAGAAAGATTATGTAGACATGTGTTGAGAAATGTTGCATGCAAACCCTAAAAATAGCCACTGAAGCCTGAATCATTGAAAGTCATCATCTCGTTTTGCATGCTATATCACTGTGAAGGTCTCGAAAAACCCACAAAGAATCTCCAGACATGCATCCGAAAGTCCAACATGCGAACCCTAAAAATGACCCTTGAAGGCAGAACTGCTTAAAAAAAGTAAGTTATCTGTTTCCGCTCAAATTTGGCAGGCAGGTAGCTCACAGTGTTCTAAGTGCAAGGCAGTCGTTAGAATTTGAAAATCCCAAGAAAATTGGCCCCAAATTGGCACTTACTAAAAATAGCAAGTTATTAGAATCTAGTAAAAATTCAATGGGAGCCTGCTCGAAGCATCTTAACAGCAGTGCTAAGCTTAGAATTTGATTAGCCAACTCAATTTGACCTCAAAGTTGTCTGAAGATTGTAAACCCTAATTCGTTAGAAATACCCTCCAGACTTAGCCAAAATTCAAATCTAGGTCAAATGACAAGTACATCACCAGACGAAAAGAACAGACAGAGAGAGACAAACCGAAAACCAAAGCCAAAAGACCCGAATGGAGCAAAAATTAGGGGGTCCCCATTTTGAATGGGGTGATGTGTGAAAAGGTCACAACAGGTTCGTAGAAGATTCTCTTTCAATGCATTCATGATATCTGCATTCTGCCAGATCATGTCCCTGGCACTCAAAACTCTACTATCTGCAAGGATCAAATCCATGAAGGATGCGGCCTCGTATCCATAGAGCGCCTTGAATGGTGTCATCCCAATAGACATGTGATGTGTTGTGTTGTAACAAAATTCCCCAAGATGTAACCACTTCACCCAAGCTGATTGCTGCCCTGTCGCATAGTTCCTCAAGTATCCTTTGATCCATTTATTCACTATCTCTGTTTGCCCATCCGTTTGAGGGTGGTAACTCATACTAGGGGTCAACTTCGTGTGAGCCAAACAAAAAAGTTCTTGCCAAAACAAGCTGATGAACCAGCTATCCCTGTCACTCACAATATTTCTTGGCAAACCATGTAATCTAAATACCTCCTTAAAAAATAAATCTGCAACTTGTGGTGCCTTGAATTCTGAAGTAATGGCAAAGAAATGGGCGAACTTAGTAAGCCTATCCACCACAACATAAATGCAATCTTTACCTTGTGCCCTTGGCAGCCCTGTAATGAAATCCATCGAGATGCTCTCCCACTTTTGATTGGGAATAGGTAAGGGCTGCAACAATCCAGTTGGTAACACATGCTCCGTTTTATTTTGTTGGCATACCAAGCATTCCCTTCTGTGCTGCAATATATCGTTTTTCAATCCCTTCCATGCAAAACGTTCTCTTACTTGTTTGTATATCTTATAGAATCCTGGATGGCCAGCAAGAGGAGTATCATGGCAAGCTTTAATGATCTTGTTCTTGACCCTGGAGTGGCGTACAAGGTAGACTCAACCTTTGTAGAGAATGAGCTCCTCAACCACCCTGTACCTGTCATCCACTATCTTTCCCTCCAAAATGTCATTAGCAAATGAATCCTTAGCATACTCAACTGTAATATCAATTCTCCAATCAGCTGATATGTCAGTCATAGCACAAAGATAAGGCTTCCTAGAAAGAGCATCCGCTACCACATTATTCTTGCCCTTCACATACTGAATATCAAAATCATAAGCTTGGAGTTTGCTTACCCATTTCTGTTGTCTTTCATTTAAGTCTCGCTGATTTAGGAAGTACTTCAAGCTGTTATGATCTGTTTTCACCACAAACTTCTCACAGACCAAGTATTGTCTGAATTTAGCAAGCACATGCATAATAGCCAACATCTCCTTGTCATAAATAGAGAAAGCCCTTTCAGGTTTGGTGAGCTTCCTACTCTCATAAGCAATAGGATGTCTGTTTTGCATTAAGACAACTCCAATACCTTCGCCTGAAGCATCACACTCAAGCACAAAAGGAGATGAAAAATCAGGAATGGCCAAAACGGGACACGAACTCATTACCTCCTTGAGTTTGTCAAATGCCTGTTGTGCTGTGGGACTCCATAAGAATGCGCCTTTCTTTATCAAGTTGGTCAATGGTGCTCCAAGCTAAGAGAAACGCTTCACAAACCTTTTGTAGTAGCTACATAGGCCCACAAATCCCCTCAGTTGTGTCAAATTCTTGGGGGTAGCCCACTCCTGTATTGCCTTGATCTTTTCTTCATCCACACTAACCCCTTGGGCGCTGATCTTGTGGCCCAAATATAAGATCGTTGTCAACCCAAACTCACATTTCGACATCTTGGCATAAAATGAGTTTTTCTCAAGAATGTCGAGCACTTCCTCTATGTGCTTCAGATGTTCCTCCCCACTAACCCCTTGGGCGCTGATCTTGTGGCCCAAATATAAGATCTCTGTCAACCCAAACTCACATTTCGACATCTTGGCATAAAATGAGTTTTTCTCAAGAATGTCGAGCACTTCCTCTATGTGCTTCAGATGTTCCTCCCAGGTTTTACTATAAATCAAGATGTCATCAAAGAAAACCAATACAAATTTCCTTAACTGAAGTATGAATACCTGGTTCATGCAAGATTGAAAGGTAGCGGGGGCATTGGTTAACCCAAACGACATCACTAGGAATTCATAATGCCCGTAGTGACACCTGAAAGCTGTCTTTTGAACATCCTCGTCTCTAACTCTAATCTGATGGTAGCCGGACCGTAAATCAATCTTGGAGAAGTATATTGCTCCATGTAGTTCATCTATCAATTCATCGATCCTGGGGATAGGATAGCGATTGATTTTTAATTGTCTTCTTGTTGAGGGCTCGATAATCAATACACATCCTGAGTGTCCCATCCTTCTTTTTAACCAACACCACCAATGAAGCAAAGGGACTTGAGCTTGGGCGTATGAACCCCATATCCAATAGCTCCTTGATTGCCTTCTCAATTTCTTCTTTGTATATCCGTGGATGACGATATGGAGTGGTGATTACTGGTTTGGCTCCTTCTTCCAGCTCTATCACATGTTGAAATCCTCTATTGGGTGGCAATCCTGCTGGTATCTCTTTGAAGACTTTGCACTTTTTATCCAAGATAGCCTGAATGTCACTTGGGAATGCTCTTTCCTCCTTTGGTGCGCTTGTATCTGTGATCAAGCACTCTGCTGCCCATGCCACTTGATCCCTACGGAAAGACCGCTCCATTCTTTTGGCCGAAACCACCATAGGCCCATTCCTAGAAAGGCCCTTGAGTACAACCTCCTTGCCTTGGTGCTTGAACTTCAGCTCCATGGTTTGGTAGTTGGTGGTGTATTCTCCTAGTGAATGAAGCCACATCACTCCTAGGACCATATCTGT
>VDFB02247069.1:61842-84828 GCA_007258455.2 Sequoia sempervirens
TGCCAAAACAAGCTGATGAACCTACTATCCCTGTCACTCACAATATTTCTTAGCAAACCATGTAGTCTAAATACTTCCTTAAAAAATAAATCTGCAACTTGTGGTGCCTTGAATTTTGAAGTAATGGCAAAGAAATAAGCATACTTAGTGAGCCTATCCACCACAACATAAATGCAATCTTTACCTTGCACCCTTGGCAGCCTGGTGATGAAATCCATCGAGATGCTCTCCCACTTTTGATTGGGGATAGGTAAGGGCTGCAACAATCCAGCTGGTAACACATGCTCCGTTTTATTTTGTTGGCATACCAAGCATTCCCTCACATGCTGCAATATATCGTTTTTCAATCCCTTCCATGCAAAACATTCTCTTACTTGTTTGTATGTCTTATAGAATCCTGGATGGCCAGCAAGAGGTATCGTGGCAAGCTTTAATGATCTTATTCTTGACCCTGGAGTGGGGTACAAGGTAGATCCGACCTTTGTAGAGAACAAGCTCCTCAACCACCCTGTACCTATCATCAACTATCTTTCCCTCCAAAATGTCATTAGCAAATGAATCCTTAGCATACTCAGTTATAATATCAATCCTCCAATCAGCTGATATATCAGTCATAGCACAGAGATAAGGCTTCCTAGAAAAAGAGCATCCGCTACCACATTATTCTTGCCCTTCACATACTCAATATCAAAATCATAAGCTTGGAGTTTGCTTACCCATTTTTGTTGTCTATCATTCAAGTCTCACTAATTTAGGAAGTACTTCAAGCTGTTATGATCTGTTTTCACCACAAACTTCCCACAGACCAAGTATTGTCTGAATTTAGCAAGCGCATGCATAATAGCCAACATCTCCTTGTCATAAATAGAGAAAGCCCTTTCAGGTTTGGTGAGCTTCCTACTCTCATAAGCAATAGGATGTCTGTTTTGCATTAAGACAACTCCAATACCTTCACCTAAAGCATCACACTCAAGCACAAAAGGAGATGAAAAATCAAGAATGGCCAAAACGGGACACAAACTCATTACCTCCTTGAGTTTGTCAAATGCCTGCTCTGCTGTGGGACTCCATGAGAACGTGCCTTTCTTTATCAAGTTGGTCAATGGTGCTGCAAGCTAAGATAAACCCTTCACAAACCTTTTGTAGTAGCTACATAGGCCCACAAATCCCCTCAGCTGTGTCAAATTCTTGGGGGTAGCCCACTCCTGTATTGCCTTGATCTTTTCTTCATCCACACTAACCCCTTGGGCGCTGATCTTGTGGCCCAAATATAAGATCTTTGTCAACCCAAACTCACATTTCGACGGCTTGGCATAAAATGAGTTTTTCTCAAGAATGTCGAGCACTTCCTCTATGGTAGCCCGGATGTTTCATCCACACTAACCCCTTGGGCGCTAATCTTGTGGCCCAAATATAAGATCTCTGTCAACCCAAACTCACATTTCGACATCTTGGCATAAAATGAGTTTTTCTCAAGAATGTCGAGCACTTCCTCTATGTGCTTTAGATGTTCCTTCCCAGGTTTTACTATAAATCAAGATGTCATCAAAGAAAACCAATACAAATTTCCTTAACTGAAGTATGAATACGTTCCTTACAAGATTGAAAGATGGCGGGGGCATTGGTTAACCCAACGTATCACTAACTTCATAGTGCCCGTAGTGACACGTGATCTTTTGAACATCCTTGTCTCTAACTCTAATCTGATGGTAGCCGGACCGTAAATCAATCTTGGAGAAGTATACTGCTCCATGTAGTTCATCTATCAATTCATCGATCCTGGGGATAGGATAGCGATTGATTTTTAATTGTCTTCTTGTTGAGGGCTCGATAATCAATACACATCCTGAGTGTCCCATCCTTCTTTTTAACCAACACCACCGATGAAGGAAAGGTACTTGAGCCTGGGCGTATGGACCCCATATCCAATAGCTCCTTGATTGCCTTCTCAATTTCTTCTTTGTATATCCGTGGATGACGATAAGGAATGGTGACCATTGGTTTGGCTCCCTCTTCCAACTCTATCACATGCTGAAACCCTCTATCTGGTGGCAATCCAATCCTCCTGGTATCTCTTTGAAAACTTTGCACTTTT
The DNA here is from genome assembly GCA_007258455.2 of Sequoia sempervirens. NCBI lineage: Eukaryota > Viridiplantae > Streptophyta > Pinopsida > Cupressales > Cupressaceae > Sequoia > Sequoia sempervirens. The sequence goes on from VDFB02247069.1 coordinate 63,938, forward strand.
TGTCCAGGATAGCCTGAATGTCACTTGGAAATGCTCTTTCCTCCTTTGGTGCGCTTGTATCTGTAATCAAGCACTCTGCTGCCCAAGCCACTTGATCCCTACGGAAAGACCGCTCCATTCTTTTGGCCGAAACCACCATAGGCCCATTCCTAGAAAGGCCCTTGAGAACAACCTCCTTGCCCTCATGCTTGAATTTGAGCTCCATGGTTTGGTAGTTGGTGGTGTATTCTCTTAGTGAATGAAGCCACTGCACTCCTAGGACCATATTTGTATCGCTGACATCAACCACATAGAAATCCTCCTTCATCTTGTATCCTCCTAATATTAGCTCCATTTGTTGAATTCGTTTTGTGCAAGGAAGGACATTTCCTCCAGCGGCCAAGACATCAAACCCTTCGAAGTCTTCAGTTGCCAATCGCAATTTAGCCACTGTTACTCTTTATCCCCAAAGAACTCCTCTCACTCGTAAAAAATGATATCAAGGTGTTCTTGATAGTGTTGCCAAAGTACTTCCTGTTGGGCCTTCTTCTATTGCGAGCCCCTACTGCTCCTCCGGAGTGTCTTCTACATTGATTCCTTCTTCAATATCTGCTTCGTCATTGGATATCACTTTGATGTAATAAACTTGTCCCCTCCCTTGCAATCTTTGTTGATTATTCCACTTTTCATTGCAATAGTAGCACAAGCCCTTCTTGCATAATTCATTTTGTGACATGCCATGTGGGCTTGTAGGAGGAGTCTTAGGTGGCGGATTTTCCTTAATGAAAGGCTTCTTTGGCTGTCCTGCTGGTGTATTCTTGATAGTGGTCTTTCCTTTCTTGGTGGAATCTTCAAGACTCAAAGCTTTCTGAATGACATCCTCTAATGTTGTTAGCTCCAAAGCCCTCACCAAGTCACGAAAAGAATCTGATAAGCCTTCGATGAAGAAGAATGTGAGCCTTTTATCAGATACATCAGACACCATCACCGCAAGTCTTTGAAATTCTGAAACATAGTCATCCATAGTGCTTGTTTGCTTCAATCTGGTTAGTTCTTGGAAGTATGCTTCTGGATCTTTCCTGTCAAACCTCTCCACCAATTTCTGTGTGAAATCCGCATATGAATTTACTTGCCCAAATCCCTAAGTCACAATACTGTGGTGCCACCATTCATGTGCTAGATCCTCCAAGTGCAGAATAGCAAATTTGATAGCTTCTTCTTCAGTCATGGGGCTGAGAGAAAAATATGTGTCCATTTTTTGTATCCTTGATTGTGCCATCATTTTTCCTGAACCATCAAAAGTCGGAAGTGAGAGCTTGTTGATCTTATGTTGGAGGTCTCTATTCCCACGATGTTGCCTCTCATCACTCCGTCTAGCGCTATAAAACTAATCGAAAGTGATCGTAGCTTGAGCATTCTCATCCAACTCTAGGTACTCACGCACAATACTCGCATAGTTGCGTTGTTCTTCTCCTTTCCGGCCCTCGGTTTTAGGAAAAAATCTAGGCTGAGAGTGCTTGTGGGTGTGTCCATTTGATGCTCTGCTTTGTTCTCCTCCTGAACGTTCCGAATTACCTCCTTTGTCATTGTTGGATCCTGATCTGATGTTGTTAACTGTAGCTGTAAGTGACTGTATTGCTTGCAACAATGCTTGATTTGTTTGGTCTTGTCTCATGAAGTTGTCCAAGTTGTCATTCTGATTCTGATCCCCCATTCTCTCCTTACCTTTGCCTCCTATTCCTTGAGCAGCTTCAGACTTCTTCTTCTCTCTCTCTAAAGCCCAAATATCCCTCTGGCTTAGTTGCATAAGATTCTTGCCCATAGGCTAGTAGGCCTTATGGCTCTGATACCACTATAACGACTCCAACCAGATTTCTTTGAACAGTAAATGAAAAAAAATGCAATCTTTGTTTGAAATAATAACTCAACAGGATTTTGAAAACATAAACAGAGGCTATCACATTGAAAAGAATACAGACTGTAAAAAATGAGCGAATCTCATATAACCAGTACAGGTATTGATTGAATCCTGTATATCAAATTGAATGAAATATCATCCTTATCCTCAGAGTATACAACGAGTCCTGAGAAATATATTTAATTCAATGATTTACACATTAACTTGGAGGAATTGATTGGAAGGCAGACGGCTGCCAGAGGTGTGTTGCCCTTCAGAGTGGCGCCACGACAATTGCTTCTTCCCTGTACCAAGATCGCCTTATGAGTTCATATCGGCGGCGCTGTTTTCTTCCAGTTGTTGGGCTTGTGAGTATTATCTAACACTTATGCAAACAACTGCCAGAGCCTACATATTCGAGATTTGAGGGAGGTGAACGCGATCTGCTCAACTCCAATTATCTTCTTCAAACGATGTGACTCCTGGTTGTGACTGTTCTGTGTGGATGTATACCTGACGGTAGCCTGAGTGACAGCCAGAGCAAAGCTCGGCCTGATCAATGAGTGGTTGCTATCCGTCGAACCTCACAGAGAGATTCGCTTTGAATTGAATGCCATCATATCCTGCAACAAATGATGGAATGCAATAAGTGTTGGAGATGTTGTCATTGATGTCAAAGGCTTTGGATGAGAATGTTAGAAGAATAGTCATTGATGTCAAGATTTGGCTTAATCAGATCACTAAAGATGGATAATTCATTGTTGAGCTCAATAGAGTAAAATTCCACATCGAAATTATTAAAGATAAATTTGCAAGTCAAAATGTAGAATCAGATTATTGAAAAAGTCTAACTTCTAGTTGATCACAAAGTAAAATTCCAGATCATCTACAGATGGAAGTCAATATGAAGTATGATTGTGATTGTTTCATCACAATCATTTTGAAATGATTTATTGACAAAACATGACATCTCTCTCAAACTAGATAATCAGATGGTCAACTTGCAGAGCGAAACATTCAGATTATAATAGTCTTTAGATTACAATATTTGATATGGAAAATCGAAATGAGACATTCTTCAGATTTGAAGTCTAGATATGAAAAAGTCAATTATGATGCTCAAACGCATGAAGAGAACGACCACATGAAAAGAACAAACATATTATAATATTTGCCTCACAAATATTATAGCAAATGTATAACTGGAGTAAAACGAATTCTTGTCTCTTGCATATGAAGTGTAAAAGAAGATGCGTATGGAGAATAAAGCAAAAGTCACGTGAAAATCTGGAGTAAAACAAAACCACGATCTGAGTGTAAAAAGAAAGATGCGTATGCAGAAGAAGTCATCCGTTTTATTTCTATCGCAGCCTGATTTGTATAAGCCCGAATTAAATGAAGCTCGTAATATAGATCAAAGTTCTGATGCTACAGATCAAAATCTGTATGAGCCCGAATTAAAATGCGTAGTTCTGATGTTACAGATTGAAAATTGTATGAGCCCGAACTAAAATGCGTACAAAGTTTATTTTGTTTAAGCTTGATTTAAAATATGGACAAAGTCTAAAGTTCCAAGTAAATTAACGATTTGTTTAGCAAAGTATTATGAAGCAGTAAACAAACACAAAGATCGTGTCTTTTTATCAACGCACTTTAAAAAGATCACGATAATCTCTATGAAACGCGATTATTGTATGTGCGTATTCTATCTTCAGGGACGTCGCTTCCTCAAAGAATCTCTTGGAGACGTGACTCCCAAAATTCACCCAATATGTCTCCTCAGTCAAACGTGCTTTCTCAAAAGATTTCTAAAGAGGTCGTATTTCTTCATGAGACGTCTCTTCAAGACAAGATATCTCTGTAGGCAGACGTGTCTCTTCTATTCTGATTTGTTTGAGTGTACTCATGTGTTGAAAGTAACAATCATTTGATGTCTGAAGATTATGAAAAATCTGTTCATTAAAGAAGTAACAAAGACAAACTAAATCTTTAAGACAGAAATTCAGGCTAATGAAAAGGTATAAATGAATGTTGAAAAGGAAAGGTTATGATCTTTCATCAAGAGGCACTATCTTGGATCAAAATATATATTTGTAACTCATTTCAGATTTGGTAGTGTGGTTGTAAGAGTATAAGCAGTTCAGTCTAAAGACCCATCTCCTTGTGTGGGCTTAGGGTGATATCATTTATCACATAGAGCAGGTTGGAGAGTTGGGAATGTGCAGATCAGATTGAAGGCTGTCATACATCCATCAAGACAAGGTTTGGTGCCTTGCACTAGGGGTTGGTGCTCCTTGTAGGTAGGAGCCTACTAAATTTGTAAAGGTCTAGGTGTTCCTTGTAGGCTACATTCTACTAAATCATCTTGTTGTAAATCTGTAGGTTGGTGCCTACTTTGAAAAATATTATTTCTATAAAGTTGTGTCAACTTGGGGAAATTGATTCATATCAAAAAGGTTGATTGTAATAAGTTTGAAAAAGATTAAGAAATAAAAGTTTGTGATTGATTTACTGATTCACCCCCCCCTCTCAGTAAATCTTTTGTGCTCTTCAATAAGTAATTTGGACAGAGCTATGGAGAAACTCGAACACGGAGATGACTCAGGCGAGCTACGTACCCTGAGTGTTTGGTTGAGCAGCTACGCTCTCATGCCAAGCAGAGACAACTCCCAAATCCGTGATGATTTCTAATACTGAGATGAACTTGAATAAATACACAAGCAGCACCAGACTTCAAGTGAAGTCGGCCTCACACCAAACAAAAGGAAATTAAATATTTTAAATTTAAATCTAAGCCTAAATTAGCGCCAACCAAGAAGATAGGTCGGCCGGACTTGAATTAAATTGTTCACTTAGTGTTATAATAAACACGTCGGCTGCATTAGTTCAAATTCGGGACATTACACTGTTGGTTTCCTGGAGATTGGACGACAAAATCCTTTTGATTTGTTTTTCAACAAGTATTTGTATTTGGAGCAATAACATATTGTGATAGTAGATTTGATTCATATTTGCATGTTGTCTATTTGAGATATTCTTTCAAATTTGAATATCAATATTTGGTTCCAACATATTTGTGAAGATTTCTTTTGTTCATGCAATTTATTGCTACATCTTGCAAATATTGTTATTTGATAGATAAAATAAATAGAAATAATTATTCATCCACCATATGCTTCACCTTGCCCTCACAATGATCTTGGTCATTAAAAATTGTTAAATAATAATATTTTTTTCACTATATGCTCTCACCTTGCCATCATAGGATCATAGAAGATGTAATGATGGTGAGCTTAAATTGACAAAGGTATAAATTTAAACACAGAAAGTGCCACTACAAGTCACGAAATCTTTTGTTTCTATTCATACTAGATTACTTGTACAATTTTGTTTACAATCTTCTATGCAAGATTGTTTAAGTTTCACATGTTTAGCTATGATTTCTAACTGTTTTGCGGCTTTCCAATGCTACAACCATTTATTTTTTGCTAATATTCTTACTAAATGTACTCATAATAGTTTGTGTATATTTTATTTTTGTTTTACATGTTCAAGAATATGTCATAATTTCTAATGTTTACAGCCGCATCTAATTTTAGTTCTTCAAATTGCTTTAAAAAATAATCAGTTACTTTTGTGCTAGTATTCTAATCCTTATTTGATGAATTGGTCGGTTTATGTAGTTGCCTGTTTGCTATAATTATAATATGCTTGTAAATGGGCGATTACATACATTATTGAATTTTGGTAACTATTTGTGTTTGGAACGTGTTACTTAGTTGAGTATGGCACTAGATACATAAGTTTTAGTTATTTGATAAAATACAATAAGCTGTATATGTTTAGTCTAGTGTATGTTTTTTTGAAATAGTCACTTCTCTAAAAACTGATTTGTCTTTGTTTGTGTAGGCATTGAATCATTTTCAAAATTGGGAGACTCAATTTACTTCCAAGAGACAGGAAAATATCCCAGTTTATATATAATCCAGTTTATATCGAGCACCCTAAATTGGGATATAGCAGGACTTACTATTAAACAAACAGTGAATTCATTGTCCTCATGGGATCCATACCTTCATATTTCATTGGAGTTCTCCAAATTAAAGGTAGTCTATAACTTCAGAGTTTACTACAATGAACATGTAAATTGAGAAGAGCAAATAGCAAGCAACATTTAGACACAGAATTCTAATTTTGTTTGGAAATTGTACTACAAGATTAAATAGTTTACATGGACTTTTTATGTCATTTTGCTAAAATGCACTGAAAAATTAAATCCCTAATTTAAATCCTTTGTTGTTTTCATGTTGAAATAATTAAGGAATTGGAAGAAAATAACACAGAATCTACTGTGAACATACGAATCCCATCTTGGACACTCCTGAATGGTTCTGAGGCTACCTTAAATGATGAGAGGTTTCCACTGTTGGAACCAGGTACAAAGCAGGATCTTAGCTGAATTTGCTTTCTTCTTTCTGTGATTTTCTAATTTTTTCTCATCAACTGTAAGCTATTTTCATCTTTCATTCTTATACGCCAATTCTAGGAAAAAAGAAGAAGAGGAAGTCGAGAATATTGAATGTATAATTTGGCTGTCTATTATTTGTTTCTCTACAATTTCTATAAACATTTTTTCTTATACTTAAATGCTAGCACATTTACAGCCTTTTATTTAACAACACATTTTCCCCTTTGTTAGAGCATCTAATTAGTTCCCTACTTGGACCTAAACAAACATCATCATTTTTTTGCATAAAATGTAATGAAGCTTCCATGCACATATATGGATAAAAGTTTTGGCACACCGTATATTGGCATGGTTTTGGGATGCACTCAAATCCATCCGAGATGTATTTGTGATACACTTTGAGCTTGGACTACATCTCCGCTACATTGGTAATAGTGATGCCCAATTTTCTCATCCCCAAAGAGAAAAAAAGGCAACTGATGTAATTTCACACCCTCTATGAAAGGAAACTCAATTGATGTCAAAATTAAAAAGGCATTTTTCTGTACAATGAATAGTGTATACCATAGTGATGTTTTTGGTGGTTAGTGGATAAAATTTGGCAGTTGGATGTCATTCCTAGCACTAGGTCTTTCAAATCTCATATATATACATCAAATAGATCTATATATTGCTCAATAAAAATAAATACAGCCTATCCCCAAATAAATACAGCCTCAGAAGTATGAATCATAATTAATGGGCAACCCAATAACAAATTATAAGCTAACTAGCATGAAACGGTGTATTAATAGGAAGTTGACCAGCCATAATAGGAATCCAAACAATGCCTATAGATTATCAACCAATATTATCAAAACCCTTAATGGTAAGATCAGATTTCTCAAACTTTGTCATATCCACATTCAAGTATTTTAAACAATCTTCACTACATATATTCTAAGTTGCCGGTTCTGGTACTGGTTGTTGATGTTCATAGCAGCGTCAAGAGAATTCTTCCAGCCACGATATAATGGATAAATTTGATGGAGCCTAAACGGCTATCAAATTTATAGGAGACCGATATTATTGAAGAGGCACTTCATTTATTTAAATAATAATCGAATTTATGAAGAGGCACGATTTGTATCAAATAATAATTAATGAGGAGCGCTTCTCAAGGCAACATTGTAATTCTTATCTTGGCTGACCTTCATTGTAATTCATAATTATTATTTGTATTTATCTTTTCCTTTGGTGGCCGACCTAGGTCTTGTAGAGGTGCGACCTCTCTAGCAAATGTATTTATAGAAGTTCATTCTCACTCATTCAGCATCAAGCAAGTTCGATTCCTTCCTATATGCAAGTGCGAATTCTATCAAGAGCAGCTCCTTCTATCAAGTGCGAATTTCTTCTAGGGAAGATTGCGAATCCAATGAAGAGCAGATTTGTGTTCAAGGAAGAGCAGATTGTTCTTTGTTATTACAGCCATTGCTGGTGCTGAATATTGGCCTTGTGTGTGGCCTCATTGTAAAAGAGACTTGTTGCCATTACTTATATATATAAGAGATATATTTGTTGCTGGGTTTTTCTCCCTCAAGTGGAGGGTTTTCCCAGGGTATATGCTGTGTTATTGTGTCTGATTTTGAATTAAATTTCTGTGCATTAAATTTGATCATAAAAACATGGTATCAGAGCGGGTTTGAAGATCATCTTGATCAGATTTAGTCTTACAGCGATACTCTTTATTCTTCTTCTCATCTTTGTTCACTTCTATCTCTTCGTCAAGATGGTGAACAGTCTCAAGATCGAGGATAGACTTGAGGGAGCATCTAATTTCACATCTTGGTGATTCAGAATTATGCTCACCTTGGAGGAAAATGAATTGGCAGAGTTCACGGAGAGCAAAGTCCCCGAGCCTACGGATGAGGAAGAGAAGGTTCAATGGAAGAAGAAAGATACTAAGGCAAAGAAGATGTTAGTTGATTCCGTGAAGGATCATATTGTTACCATCATCTCTAAGATGAAGACGGCAAGGGAGATGTTTAAGTCTCTGGAGGAGATGTATGAGATCAACAACACAAGCCGTGCACTTGCATTAAAGCAACAACTTCATCATGTTAAGATGGCGGAAAGAGAATCTGTCATCGCTTACTTCATGAAGATTTCTGAATTGAGAGATCAACTCTCTACCATTGGTCATATTGTTGATGTCAAGGATTTGACCATGTTGGCTCTTAATGGTCTTCCTTCATCTTGGGAGTCTTACATTCAAGGAATCAGCGCAAGATCGAAACTTCTCAAGTTTGATCGTTTGAGGGCGGACTGTATTCAAGAAGAGTCTAGGTTGGCTATGAGAGGTATTGGTCGAAGCTCTACAAATGAAGACATTCATGTTCTTTCCGCTCAATCCTCAAAGAAGAAAGGAAAAGGAGAAAAGAAAGGATACTTCAAGAGGAATAGAGATAAAGGGTCAGATGGTGCTCCTGCATTCAAGAAGAAGAAGGATCTATCTTGCGTTCAATGCTTTCAATGTGACGAGTTTGGTCACTATGCAAAGGATTTCCCATCTAGGCCTAATCAACATGCTTCATTTGTGGATGTGGATGAGATCTCTCCTCAAAAGGATTCTAGGGAATTTCTATTCTAAGTCATGGGCCTGTGTTCAAGCCGTGAAGATGGTGGACTGATATGAGTGCAAGAGCAGCATTCTATACTGTGTCCAGTAATTGCATTCATCAGAATATTTAAAGAGATAAGTATTCTTTGTTTTCTGAGTTATATCATTTATTTGGATCTTGTAATTAGTAAAGAGAGTGGTTTCTCTTGAATTGTGTTCTCTAGCATAAGATCCTTTGAAGATTTCATTTATTGCTGGTTGTGAAGATTTCCGAGTATGACTCTGAAATAAAAAAAGAATTGCAATTTTGATGGTGATTAGTTGGTCACATCGATATCATTTCATGCATGAATTGTGATGGGAGCCTTGAACTCTTGGAGAGGGGTTGGATTCTACATCACTATGACATAATGTATTCAAAGAAATTTGTAGTTGTCTGAGGATTGTCTTTGTTGTCCTTTGAGTTTTAGCTTCCCTCGAGAGGAAGATGGAAGAAAGAGTTTATATCAAAATTCAATAAAGAGAGATAGAAGTTTCTTTATCCCAGCACATTTGATGTATATTGCTTTTGGGTTGATTTATTTATTCATGTTTTAGTATTGTTATAGGGTGTACATATTCATGCTATAGCACAGAGATAGATGATAAACTTTGTATGATTCTAGCCTTGATATTTCTTTGGATAGTTATAGCGGTTAGTAATCTCTCTCTAAAATACTTCTAGGATAGATCTAAAGGCAAGAACAGTGAGATTGCTTAGTGATGAAAACTTGAGGCATCTTATGAGGAAGTCATGCCGACCAAATAAATGATCAAGTGTGAAGTCACAACTTGCAGCCATGGGACTGAGTTGGCGACTAGAGGGAGTTCACTTCCAGAAGTCTTCTTTGCAATCTCTGAAGCAGGGATCAAGAGGGATGTAACTCACTGAGAAGAAGTGAAGATTATTGTATTGCAAGGCTAGGTGCTAAAACCTTAGAGGATCCCTTCAGTTGCTGAGATCAAAATTGCTCAAGACTGTCATCTGGATTTGTCATTGGTGTTTACTCCAGTAATGGTATTTCAATACACTATAGAAGTAAACTAGAAACACTATGTCATTGAGTATGTAAAACATTCACAGAACAAAACAGATATATATGAAGCATTGCAGTCTTTATTCATGTACTTGCAGTATTACATTATCATATCAACCAAACTTCCCCGACTACGAACCATACAGCAACATAAATAGTTAACCGGCGTCGGTTGAGAGCACCAACCGTCGACAACTGACAAGTACCAACTAATCCCGAGTGCTAACTAATCCCGAGTGCTAACTAGTCCCGAGTGCTAACTGACCCAAGTGCTAACTAGTCCCGAGTGCTAAACCCGGACAAAACATTATTTATTTATTCCATTATTATCTATTCGCAGTACGACCGACTACAACATTTATTTAATTAGTACGGTCGATTACAATATAATTATTTATTAACATGGCTGTCTACAATTGGTAGCTCCGTAAACCTGTTCAGAATAAAGCGATTTGGGATGAGGGCGAGGAGGACAATCCTAAACTCTCTACAGTACTAGAGGTGTGTGCTGGAAAACATTTATCTAAGGAAAGTGTTGCAGGCAATCTTGGACAAAGAGGTCAGAAGGTTGATGTAAGTATTTGAAGATTCAGAGGGAGCCTATTGAGCCCGGAGAAGATGGTAATCTAGTGTATCTTGGTTCTTTATGTTGATTTATTTCTTACTAGAGAAGATCACCTCATTATCAAATGCAAGAAGGAGTTAGCTTCTAAATTTGAAATGAAGGATCTTGGTTACATGCACTACTTCCTTGGTTTAGAAGTATGACAGAAGCTGGATAAGATCATTATGAGTCAAGGGATGTATACTATTGACATCTTGAAGAGATTTGGTATGATGGATTGCAAATCCATGTCTACGTCTATGGAGACCAACTTGCATAACTTGTAAGAGGCTGCAACTAGTTCAGATCTGGTGGATCCTACTATGTACAGGCAGTTGATTGGATCGTTGATGTATCTAGTCCAGATATTTGCTATGCAGTGAGTGCACTTAGTCAATTCATGTCTGAACCAAGGCAAATACATCTAGTTGCAGCGAAGTATATCTTGAGATACTTGCATGGCATAGTTGGATATGGCTTGAGATATTCTTTTGATGTGGACTTGGAGCTGCTTGGATATACTGATTCTGATTGTATAGGGTGTGTCACTGATCGGAAGAGCACCTCTGGATCTTGTTTCAGTTTGGGGTCTGTGATGATATCCTGGTGTAGCAGGAAGCAGTCTTTTGTGGCACTGAGTACAAAAGAGGCCGAGTATATTGCAGCTTGTGTGCTTGTGGCAGAAGTATGTAGCCGAGAGAAGCTCCTTTTGGGATTGTTTAGTCAGTAATGGGGCTTCCTATATGTTATTATGATAACCAAAGGCGTGTGAAGCTTCTGTCAACCTTATTTTGTGAAGAAATGACATGGCAAATCAAAATACCACTATATCAAAAGTATGGCATTGAGGAAACAATTCTAATGGAATTATGCTCATTGTGGTGGCGGGATAATGGACATTCTCACTTAGAAGCCTCTCTCGGGATAAAAGTTTGTACTTTTGGGGCAAGCTTGAGTATGGTGGAGAATCAAGCCCTAGAGGGAACTCCATAGGGCCATAGGGTCTCTTTCAAAATGCATTTCTCTTGCAGAGAGATTTGATTACAAGCCACTTGTTAATGTATTTCGTTACAGATTTGAGGTGAAAGCCTTGTTTCCACCCTGGGAGAGCAGGTGAATGTCATGGCCGTGTAGCTCCCGACAACTTGTATCAAATGGCTGAGGTAGTGATGTTTTCTTGTATATATTTTCACCTTTGGGAGGCCATGAGTGAGCGTCAGATGAGGTGACATCACATTGAGTGATGAGCGCTTGTACATACCATACATGGGTGTAGTAGTGATGGTTGATATCCGCGATGATGATATCTTTCTTTTTCCATACATGGGTGTAGCCATAATGGTTGATATCACGATGAGGTGATATCCTTCTTTTCCATACATGGGTGTAGCCATGATGGTTGATATCACGATGAGGTGATATTTTTCCTTTCCACATATGGGTGTAGCCATTGTGGTTGACATCACGATGAGGTGATGTCTTTTGTAGCTGGAAGTATCCTCCCTAGCTGAGATGGAGTGTTGATGTTCATAGCAGCGTCGAGAGAATTCTTCCAGCCACGATATAATGGATAAATTTGATGGAGCCTAAATGGCTATCAAATTTATAGGAGACCGATATTATTGAAGAGGCACTTCATTTAATTAAATGATAATCAAATTTATGAAGAGGCACAATTTGTATCAAATAATAATTAATGAGGAGCGCTTCTCAAGGAAACATTGTAATTCTTATCTTGGCCGACCTTCATTGTAATTCATAATTATTATTTGTATTTATCTTTTCCTTTGGTGGCCGACCTAGTTCTTGTGGAGGTGCGACCTCTCTAGCAAATGTATTTATAGAAGTTCATTCTCACTCATTCAGCATCAAGCAAGTTTGATTCCTTCCTATATGCAAGTGCGAATTCTATCAAGAGCAGCTCCTTCTATCAAGTGCGAATTTCTTCTAGGGAAGATTGCGAATCCATTGAAGAGCAGATTTGTGTTCAAGGAAGAGCAGATTGTTCTTTGTTATTACAGCCATTGTTGGTGCTGAATATTGGCCTTGTGTGTGGCCTCATTGTAAAAGAGACTTGTTGCCATTACTTATATATATATAAGAGATATATTTGTTGCTGGGTTTTTCTCCCTCAAGTGGAGGGTTTTCCCAGGGTATATGCTGTGTTATTGTGTCTGATTTTGAATTAAATTTCTGTGCATTAAATCTGATCATAAAAACAACACTGGTTTAGGTTCAGGTTCAGAGGTTTGGTTTGCGGGTTCGGCTAAATTTTTTTTGGGGTTTGGGTTCGTTAGTACAAAAAGCAATATATATATATATATATATATATATATATATATCTGTGTGTGTGTGTGTGCGCACAGCCTAGAAGAATGAATTAGGATTAGAATATCACATAAAATCATATAAACAACAAAACCACCATAAACTTGAATGCCATTTAAAACATGCATGATAAATATTCATCGTTCAAACTTCAAATTAAATATTTAAAACAACAATATCAAGTTCAATACTTTTAATCATCAAATGGATTATCTAAATCATCAATATCATTGTCAACATTGACATTAGATGATGTAGGAAGACTAGATGAATCGCATGTAGTGCCAATGGCACTATCATTAGCACTAATATTGTGCTCATGTTGGCTATCAGACTCCTCATTTGCAAAATGGTGGGAAGTGGAAGCATCCAAGTTAGTATGCTTTGGCTTTATATCCCACAACTTTGTCTCCCCTTCCTTGTAGTCACATTTGTGTCAAAGGAGACACAAGTTGGAATGCACATATACTAAGTTCTCTACTCTTTTTGAAAGCAATTTATTGCGCTTTATTGAGTGGATGAAAGAATATGTGCTCCAATTCCTCTCAAATGTAGATTAACTAGCAACCTATGAAGACAAAGTAAACAATTAAAGGTATACATTATAAAAAAAAATATAAATGGAAGTTTAAAAACTAAAATATGAAAATTTATTAAACTTGTGATAAAATTCTGATTGCGAGGGGTTGTAGATGTTGGAAGTATTGGCCATGGAAGTACCACCGACTATGAGCGTCCTTTAAGAACCTATCATGAAGAGCTTCAATACCTTGACCATTTGAGTGCACAAAATCAATGAACTCACTTGTGACTATACCTCGCAATTCAGGATCAAGGAAGATTCTCATGAATGCTGCCTTGTACCCTTTAGCCACTTCAAAATCTCTATATGGGGGAAGCCTTCCTGGTACAGAAAGAATCTGACTACTGTAGTATTTTGGAGACAATGAAAAGACAAGAAGATGTAATGGAGTGGTCATTTTGTTCTATCTTTCTTCAACAATTGTATGCACTTGTTTGAAGAAAGTCTCTTCAGGGTCTTACTCTTTAGCATTTATGGTTGTAATGTGCCGGCCAATTCTTTTCAATTTTTGAATGAGCACACCAACACAATAAGCACCCGTTAAGCTTAGCTTAAACCAAAACCAGCAATTGGAAAGTAACTCTTCGCCAAGAATGCACACTCAATCTCGAGATGAGAATGATGCTGTCATATGGCAAGAGGGTTGTCAGTAGCAACTTGAAAGTATTACAATGTTGAAAGAAGCTCAACGCCGAGAATGTGCTCTCCAACCCAAAGTGGGAATGGCGCTACCATATGGCGGAGGTACTATGAAAGAAATACAATGCTGGAAAGTAAACTCGACACCAAGCATGTGCACTCCAAACCTAAGGTGGGTAAGGCGCTATCATATGGCGAAGAATCTATTGATTAAGATGCAATGCAAGAATATAACTCAACACCAAGGATGTGCACTCAAGACCCAAGATGGGTGAGGTGCTAATATATGGTGAAGAGAATCTAAATGCAGTACAATGAAGACTGAACAATGGCCAGTCTCTTCCAAGGCCGTAGGAATATGATTTTGCAAATAAGTAAAATAGGCGGCGTGGCCAGCCTCTTCCACCAAAAGTGGGAATACAAAATGTAAGTTGCAAAAATATAAAGACCTGATCAGTACTACTGATTCAGCGTTACAATATGAGGTATAATTTTCAAAAGCAATGAGATATAGATGTTCTATGATCACCAAATGGTTAGAGCATAATCTCCTAACAAGTACTTGACATCCAGTATATGAAATATGGCCAAAATGACTGAAATAACAGGTCTGATATAAATTTGCAGCAAACTTAAAACTCAAACCAGCAAGTACAGATTTCACCTTTATCCTCGTGACTTCGCCAATACTTCTCCGAATGATGTCAAACCAAGTGCAAATGAAGCATATGAGAAGGTCGACCAAGTACAAACCAAGAAATAGCTGCAACAACTCTATGAATTATCTAAACACTTGCCAAGCAAGATGAAGTGGTACGGCCTCAAGAAGGGCGACTTCTACAATATAAAATCCAAATCTGCATATTAAAATCTGAAACTTAGCTAGAAGGGGTGCCCGAGGTAGACTTGAACAATGGGCCAATACCCAGAACCAACAAAAATTCGAGCAAGGAGCTATGATCGAAAATGTGCTTTAGCCAAGCACCACACTAGCATCACCAAAACTAATAAAAACTCTCCAAAATCAGCAAATATCAAATGAAGCCATCTTTGTGAAGCTCTATCTACAACCTCTGAATGAAGAAGCAGTCTCAAACCAACTAGGTACTATCTCTCAAGTACGAAACTGATATAGGCTAGGAGGTATGCATTCCTTGAAGCAAGGGTTCTGAAATAATTTCAGCAGCATTTTGTTATGATAAGCAATGGATCTTAAACAAAGAGCCCAACACTCTTATTTATAGCCTTCTGTCTCCAAATTCAATTTAATTTCCCTCTCATTTGAGTGCCCAATTTGTATTTGCATTTCATTTAAATTCCAACCCTTTCCTCCTTGACTTTAGGCATCCAAAACACATGAGGAATAATACTTTATCAAAATGCAAATATTTCATAACATAGGCGTCCAATGTAATGACTACCCCTATTTTTTTTGGGGTTTTAGAATTTTCTGTTTGCTGTTTTGATAAGTTTTGATGATATTTGCTTGATATTTCAATGAACCATTCAATGTTTCAACATGATATTGTATAGATAACATAAGAACAGAAAATAACAGTGATAAAGGGCTTGCAAAGACCAACTTTCAGTCTATAACATTCAGATTACAAACAGAATTTTTTTCCTGAGTTTACAAATAAATCAGACATTTCAATACAAGCTAAAATTGGACTCAGCAAAGTTTATACCAGACCTGGAAACAATCAAACAGCAGCATAGAAGAATCCAACGAGGTTCTCCATGACCATAACTTCAATATTAGACTCAGCAATTATTTCCAGACCTTTAAGATGGTCCAAACATGTAGAAAGAACTCCAGTTTAGCCACGAACAACTCAGACTTAGAGATATGAGCAATTTTCTTATTTCTGGGTTCAACTGTAAGTGCCCAGAATTTGTTGAAAACACCACCAAAAACTCTATAACCTGCAAACTTGATAGCCCAGCACAAGCTAATAAAGAATCCCTAATATTGTAGCACGTCACTGTAGCGCGACACTGTAGCGCCGTCACTGTAGCGCGACACTGTAGCAGCAAGATCTCTTCCTTGAAAACTTGATTCAAATCCTCCTGGCTGTGTCTTGCAACAGTGAGGAGAATGCTATTCATGAGGGTTTACGTCCTCACAAACCCTTGAAGAAGAACTTCTCCAATAATCCCTTCAACTTCATGAATTCTCAAGCATGACTCAACTTGTCCCAGCCAAGAGAATATAAAGTCCTCCAAGAAGTTGGTTTCACTTGTATATGCAATGTGGGATAAAAGAAGGGACAACTTTTTATCAATATTATATTCTTCACTTAAAAAGCCCATGATAACACATTAGATGTCCAAACCCAGAGAAGACACTTTTTAACAACTTTATAATAAAGTGACCTTATTAATACACCTTTTATTTAATTGTCACTTTATAATAAAGTATATTAACTTCAGGCACTAAAATAATATAGCAGTCGAACTCGGAATACCATGTATGATAGCTCGATGGAAAGCTCTCGACAAGAAGCACCAAGTCCAACACTGAAATTCTCCAAATGACCTGATCCCAATGACTTACTAAAAATAGTAAGTCCTAGAAATATTGCTAACTGAGCTCCCTAAACATTTCATTAGCCTACGGAAGCTCCTGTCATAGGCTAATCTATTGATCCCGATGGTCAAGTCAAAAAGGGGACATTACATCCAAGTATATTTAAGTGAAATACTTTATAATTTGCAAATATTCCTCCAAACTAGGCGTCCATTTTTCCTAAGTTAATATTTCACTTAAAACATTATAATCTTCCAAATAAAGCCTCCAAAATGTTTAATTAATAAACATTATAAAAATCACTTATCTCTCCAAAATCGTCCTCCATGCCTTAGCCAAATATGTTTTCACTTAAAACATTATTTTCATCAAATATCAAACTTGCCAAAATAATCACCTCAAATGCTGGAGACCATTGCTCAAGCTGACCTGCCAGAAATAGCCACTGCACTGAACTACTGAACTGCTGCTAAAAATAGTACTTCCAAAAATAGAATTTACTAAAAATAGCATACTGCTAAAAGTAGTAAGTTGTTCAAAACTCATTTTCTCCACATTTTGAGCAGCCGTTGCAACTTACTAAAAATAGTAAGTCTGGAAAAGTTCTTTCATTCCATTGTATGTCACACCACCGCGAAGCACTCTGAAAACCCAGAAGGAATCCAGAATCCAAACTAAAAAACTCCAACCTACAAGCCTCCAAAAGCACCCAAGAATGCAAGTCAATATCTTGTCATGCATGTTACCCCATTGCGAAGCTCTCCAAAAACCCGGAAAGCACCACCAGACATGCATTAGAAACTCTCGCATGCAAGACCTCAAAACCTCCTCAGAAGTGGAAACCCTAATTTTGCCTCTGACTAGCCTACAGGCATTCGAGAATAGGCTAACAATCATTGGAAAGTGTAGTGCTAAAAATGGGGACATTACAATGGTGCACTTCATCTTCTCAATCATTGAGTTGATGCCATCATATATCTCTCCAATGCATGGCTTGTCCATGTCAGTATAGTGAAGCATACTCAAAATGGGCTCGATGAAACTAAGGAGATACTCCACACGATCCCACCATGAGTCATCTAATATCATCCACTTAATTTTTGTTGCCTTTTCAGTGCTGCTCTACCTCCATATAGACCAATTTTGGCTAATCACCATGCTAGAAAGTGCCTCTCTAAATTTCACAAGTCGTCTCAAGAAAATTGTGTTAGAGGCAAAACGGGTCTGTGCAATCTATTACAAATTAAAAAAAATAAAAATAAAATTTAAAAACAAACTTTAAAAAAGAATTAGAATACACAATCAAAATTTGAAAATGTAAATATTACTTACCTTCAATAGCTCCAATTTTGAAAATTATCTAAAAATTCCTTGAGACATGTGGTTGTTGTTGATGAACGTCTGGATGCTCTTAGCTTCTACACACAATTCTTTGATCCAATCAATTTTATTCCCAATCTTTTGTAGCATAAGATTGAGTGAGCGGATTGCACAAGGTGTCTAAAAGATATGTGAATATCATTCCTCAACCAACAACTCTGTAGCTCTACAATTCTTGGCGTTGTTCGTTACAACTTGAACAACATTATGGTGTCCCACTTCGTTAATGGTTGCAATGAGAATATCAACAATAAATTGTCCATCTTTTATTTGCCCCTCACAATCCACAACTTTCAAAAATATTGCTCCTTTAGGGGACACCGCTATGACATTGATCAAGAGCCTATTTTTTGAATCTTTCCAACCACTTGAAACAATGGGCACACCTATCTCAATCCATGAATCCCTTATGGGCTTCAATGAATCTTCAACCATCTTGACCTCTTTTTTCAATAACGTGCCACACACCTTCTCATAACTCAAGCCCTTGTACCCTTTTGGAGCTTCATTAACTGTTTTCAATATCTCTTTCCAATATGAAGAGCAAACAACATTAAAAGACAATCCATTTGCCTAAATACATCTTGCTACATTTTGGTTGGCAATGTCTCGACTCTCATTTTGAAATGCAAGTTCCAAAGGCCCCTTTGATCTTTTGTTTATAGTGGGTTGTACACTTTGATTTTGAGGATGAGTGTAGATTTAATAATCAAATTAGTTTGATCAAATGCAGAGAATGTACATATAAAGATTACATAGAGATGATTCCGTAATCACAGGACGTGATTAGAGGAATGATGGAAGAGCTAATTTATAGGAGATAACAGAAACAATCAAAAGCTAAATTATAGGAAATGATTGAGCATTAATATAAGCTTGCTACTTATTTTAATACCTTCCCTTAATGCTTAATCTATCAACTACACCAAGATGCCCCCTAAATCTAACAAACTTATCCGGGCTCAAAGACTTGGTGAGAATATCAACAGTCTGATCCTCTGTCGGAACATACTGCAATGCTATGGATTCGTCTTCGACAAGCTGGCGGATGAAGTGACAATGAAGATCAATATGCTTTGTTCGTTCATGGAAGATTGGATTTTTGGCGAGTTTGAGGACCCCTTGATTATCACAAAACAAGGGAGAAGGTCCTGCTTGAGACATTTGCATGTCTGAGAGCATCCTTCGAAGCCAAATTGCCTCACAAGTTGCTTTAATAGCTCCTCGATATTCTGCTTCGGTCGAGGAGAGAGCCACTGCCTGCTGCTTCTTCTTTGAGATTGTGCTAGCTCTTTTGTACCAGCCCGTCCATACCACCACTGCTTGAAGTAGACTTTGTCATCAACAAAACCTACCCAATCACGAGTCATGTAATCAGCTTTGGATATTTGCACCTCCATACTCTAAAGTACCAAGGTCGGAAATTACCTTTCACATAACTCGGCCACATTATACTTTGCAACCCAGTATTTCCAGCGTTAAGGGCTGGCAGCAGAGGCGAGAGATGTCAACTCACAAAGCTAAGGTCAGGTCGAGTGGCAGCGAGATAGATGAGGCTTCCCACAAGTTGCTTGAATTCTGATTCGTTCTCCACGGGTGAATCCAACTGAGCTGATAACTTCAACCCTTTCTCCCTAGGTGTAGATGTTGGTTTGCAATCTGTCATCCGGAACTTGTCCAACAAGCTCTTGGCATACTTCGACTGTGAAATGAAGGTACTACCAGTAGACTACCAAACCTCTATACCGAGGCAATAATGGAGGAGTCCCAAATCTGTCATGTCAAATGATTGACTGAGATTATGTTTGATCTCCTCAACCAGATGATCTGAACTGCCAGTAATGATTAAATCATCAACATAGACAACTAGGAACAAGATATCATGTAAGCCTCGCTGGATTTGACATTGACATATCAGCAGGATTAGCCTATTAACGGCTCTCGTAGGCTAATAAGGCATGGTGAGAGAGTCATCTGGCAGTCATTTGGTGATTACTTGGCTCAGTATTTGGTTGGAGTAAGGTTTTCCATCATATATCATTATTGTTTCTATTTATGGAAACCTTATTTTTATAATTTGATGTTGAGATGCACTTTATTAATAATATTATATTTTTATATTTTATAAAGTGCAAATTAAATTAAAATATATTGGAACCTTCTAGAAGTTAAAAATAATGTTATTTTTGTTGAGGCTGACCTCTAGAGGAAATGCATAAATAGACCTTGAGGTCTCACTATTGAGCATCCAGATTTGATGTTGATGATTGATGATTTCTTCTTGAGTGTTTGTGGAGCCAAGTGGTCTGCAGATAATCAATTGATCTTTGGGAACGAAAACTCCCATTGATTGCATAACTGAGGGACTGAAATATCTCTTGAAGGGTTGCAGATTTCGAGGTGATACTTATCACTTCATTGGGAAAAATTTGTGGACAAGGGCCAATTTTGAAGACTATTATTATAGGAGTTGATTTGCATTGAAGAGTAGTATTTGTGGCATCGATTATTTGAAGGAAAGGACAGATTTCAGTTGGGAAAATTCTGAAGCTAAGTCTGAAGCAAAACAGGGACGCCATTGGAGACCTCTTTTTATTCATTAGACCTCATATATGCATCGATTCTTCTTGGAGATTGGGGCGCTTCTTTCCTTGGTCATTGCTGATGGTGTTTGGAGTTATTGAAGGCTTGGATTCATTGCAAATTATTTTATTTCTTCATTCATATCAGAACAGGGGCGATTTCTTCAATAATTCGATTTGGCTTTCCAAGGTCTTCAACACACAAGATATTGGTTGCTTCTTCATT
>VDFB02247069.1:84928-101547 GCA_007258455.2 Sequoia sempervirens
CAATCGTTGAAGCCCACCATTTAGGCCGTAGAGTAGATGAACCAATATCGGAATCAGGAGGAACAACCTCTACTGGATCAGCTGGAACTGATATATTTGGAAGAACATCCAAATCATGCTGAATATGGGCTGATGGTGGAAGCGGCTGCAGGGGTGCCTGCATCTCTGCGGAACCCCTCCCATAAAGTGGACCAAGTGGAAGATAAACACCCAAATCAGAATCTTTCTGAGGCTGATCCTCAAAACAAACAGGAGAAGACTGAGAGAAGATCCCACCATTCTCATTGACCACGACATCACGACTGAAGATTAGACGATTAGTGTCTGCATCTATCAGTTTGTATGCCTTATGGTTCTCACTATAACCTATAAACATGAGTTTTTGGCTCTTGGAATCCAACTTAGTGTGCTAAGCATCAGGAATCCAAACTGAGCGGTGGAGCCAAAAACCTTTAGGTGACTAATGTTTGGCTTATGTCCAAACCAGGCTTCGTTAGGAGTCATCTTCTTCACAGCATGAGTAGGAGATTTGTTAAGAAGATATACAACAGTATACACTGCTTCAGCCCAGAACTTCTTAGGTACATATCTATGTTCCAACATAGAACGTGCCGTTTCTGTAATGGTGCGATTGCGACACTCGACTACACCATTTTGCGGAGGGGTGTAAGGTGTGGTGAATTGGCGCTTTATGCCATGTGTAGCACAAAATGTGGAGAAATCTTAAGAACAAAATTCCCCTCCATTTTAGACCTAAGAGTAATGATAGAAGAACTACTCTTTTTCCACCAAGGCCTTAAATTGCTGAAATATGCTAAACACCTTTGATTTAAGCTTCAAAAAATACACCCACATCTTTCTGCTGAAATCATCAACAAAAAGCAAAAAATACTTGGATCCAGTGACGAAGGCGTGTGCATTGGACCACATACATCAGCATGGACCAACTGTAAAACCCTTGAAGCCTGCCATGAGTCGCCATCGGAGAAAGGAGTCTGATGTTGCTTTCCAGCCTGACAAGCCTTGCAAACTCCATGAGTTTGATTTTGAATCGTAGGTAAACCACCAACGAGATCATCTCGCGATAACTGAGAGAGATAGTTCATGTTCAGGTGCCCATAACGCTAATGCCAGAGACTGCTGATAGAAGTGCTCTTGGCTGCCATAGCGTGTTCTTGAGAATCACCAGAATCAACAAGTCTATAAAGACCATGATCCTCAAGTCCCTGAAAGACTGTAGTCCGTGTCTCTCTATCAACAATACTACATGTATGCACATTGAAGACGATGTCCAACTGAGAAGAGTGAGTCATAATTTGACTTACAGAAAGTAAGTTCATCTCCATGCTAGGTACAAAGTATACATCGAGAAATATCAAATTTCTCCCACTAGACTAAATTTGAACATTGCCCTTGCCGACAACAGTATACTCTGTGCCTTCAAAGATAACTGAATCTTTGAAAGGCGTGTACTGAATGAACCAATCTTGATGATGCGTGAAATGGTGTGAAGCACCAGAGTCAATGTACCAAGCAGAAGTGTTTACAGGATCTGTAGGACTCTTTGCCATGAGTGCAAAGAAGGCAGACTCATTCTGCTCAGTGTGCTCTGCCACATGTGCTTGCGGTCTAGACTCTCCTTGCTTGCCTTGTTCAAAGGCCAAGCGTTTCTGACAATCCTTCTTCATGTGGCCAAACTTGTGACAATAATTGCACTGAATATTCTTCGACTTCGAAGAATCTGAAGATTGCCCCTGATTGTGTTGTTGAAAGGACAAAGGCTTGCCCTTATTCTTCTGAAATGTATTTACAGGGAATGCCTGCACTGAAGAGGATGAAGTGGCACTAGTACCAAACTGTTGTTTCCAATGATCCTACTATAGAAGTTTATTGCAGAGATCTGGAAACATCAAGTCAACATTAGTCGCTGTAATGTTGAGTGTCTCAATAAAGTGCTCATACGGATGTGGTAGACTCTTTAGAGTGATCACCATCATATCTTCTTCCTCCATTTTCCAACCAATAGCCTCAAGTTGATCTTGAATGTCCTTGATCCTAGTCAAGTGTGTCTGCAGAGGTGTATTCTCATCCATGACGATGAAAAACATGTTCTTCAGAAAGAACGCACGACTCTTGTCGGAAGTCTCATGAAGAGCTTTTAGAAGGTCCCAAATCTCCTTCGTTGATTTACCTGAAGGAACCTGAGGTAACTGGTCATCAATGACTGATAACTTTATGAGCATAACGGCTTCCCAATTTTGCTCATCAAACTTCACTTGATCCTTATCAATTGTGAGAGGTCGTATTGTGGTGCCCAGAACAATCTGGTCAAGACATCGATACTCAAATATCGTAATCATACGCTGCATCCATGTGTTGTAGTTGCGACTGTTGAACTTCTGACTGTTGTCCAACATGATGTTGGTCAAAGAGGCCATGCTTCATGCTTTTCGATGCACAAAAATGAAGATGACGCAAGTAGATAGACGACACAATATTTGAGACAACACACTTTGAACTTAGGAAGAAATCCGTACATGGATTTTGAGGCACAAAGAATTTCTGTAAATTGAAAACATGAAACCCTAGGTACAAAAAAATACTTGAAATACTGATGACACGAATTCCAAGGCATAAATAAGGATTGAAAACAGGTTCAAATCCCGAGGAAAAAATAGGTATAGTTGGCATGAATCCCAATGTACGGATTTCTTACAGACCTAGAAAAAAATGACGAAGACCCAAAAATCTTCACAAAAAACCCACAAAGAATTTGGAATCAGAAAAAAATTTCGCCTTCAGATAGATGAGATATTTACAAAACTCTAGCCAATTTTTTGAAAATTTTAAAAATCGTCCAAAAAAGGCTGAAAAATGTGCCTAGAACAGCTGAAATAGAGAACCCTAGCCGCAGCACCAGAAATACAGAAAAAAGACCCACGATTTCAAAAAAATCACAGCACAAAATCATAGCCCAGAAGCTTGAAATCGTGATTTTTATTCTGCAAAAAAACGCGCAGGAAGAGACAAAAATCGCAACTACAATCAAGCAGAAGTCGTGACCTAGGAGTTTTTTCTATTTTTGTTTTTAAAAAATGCGACCAGGAGTTCTACAAAAACGCGCCCAGAAATAAACCCTAGTCGCGCTCAGCAAGATACTTAAAAAATGCAGCCTCTAGAAAAAAATAAATGACTGAATGAGATCAAATTGCGCTAGAATGTGTCCTCTAGAAAAATGAAATCACGCCCAGATCCTAACCCAGGAACTTGAAGGCACATGAACAGATTCAAAGAGCCAAGATGGTCGCGTGAATGAAGAACCGATTATGTTAGTTTTAGGATCAGAAATTAAATAAGCAGATATAGAACAATTTAAACAATTTGACATAGCATATACCCTAGGAAAACCCTCCAACTTGAGGGAGAAAAACCCAGCAACAATACATCACTTATATATTGATAAATCAACAGCAATTCGCTTTTACAATGTGGTCAAGACAAGACCAATATGATGCAATATCAACAACACCTCTCTCTAGATGCAAATCGCAACTTCTCACAATATTGAAATCTTGAAACAATAAGACGATCTGCTGTAGATGAATTCACACTTGACTCTGAATGGAATGAATTGAATATGATGATGAATGAATGAATAACATCTCTCTTATATACAGATTGATGGAGAAGACGCGTCCCTTCAAGATGCAAGGTCGGCCACCAAATGAAAGGTTGTGACTCAAATAAAAGGTAACTAATAACAAGATGAGGTCGGCCTCATTTAACAAATATTATTTAATGTTTAAGTGATGTGTCTCTTCACAAAATTGATAACAATAAATAAATGGCCAACGGCTATATGCCATTTATTGTTCATTAAATAAATCGTGGAAGTATGGAGCCCGCGGCTATAGCATCAACACTCCCTCTTAGCTAGGGAGGAATACTTCCAGATATTGAATGTCATGGAGTCTCTCAACATGACACCAACAATGGCTACACCCATATGTGGAAAAGAGCTCATCACGGAGTCACTCAATGTGATATCGTCCATCATGGCTACTCCCATGTATGGAAAAGAATATGTGCACAGGTGTCCATCACGGAGTCGCTTAACGTGATGTCATCTCAGCATGGCGTCCACCATGGCTACTCCTAGAGGGTGGATAAACACAAGTATAAAGAAATCATCACAGAGTCTCTCAACGTGATGTTGTCATGGAGTCTCTCAACATGACATCCACCATGGCTACTCCCAAAGGGTGGAAACAAGGGCTTTCACCTCAAATTTCTCTCTCACAGAGAAAGATGCATTAACAAGGGCTTACACCTCAAATTTCTCTATCACAGAGAAAGATGCATTAAAGTAAATCAAAGATCACTGATGTTGAGTCTCCCTCTCAGCTAGGGCTTCATTCTCCACAACTCCAAGCTTGTCTCGAAAGTGCACAAACTTCACTCTGGAGAGAGGCTTGGTGAGAATATCAGCCGTCTGCTCATCAGTACAAATGTATCTGAATTGGATAGCTTTTCTCAATACCATATCTCTGATGTAGTGGTATTTGATCTCAACATGTTTTGTTCTGTCATGAAACACTGGATTGATAGAAAGCTTCACATAGTTTTGATTATCACAATGAATAACAGTCGGCTCCAATGATTGTCCAAACAATCCTACAAGGAGCTTTCGAAGCCACCTTGCTTCTCAAGCTGCTACACAAGCTGCAATATACTCTACCTCTGCAGTGCTTAGTGCCACTGAAGACTTGTTGACGTGGTTTTTGAGACCGCACCAACACAGAATAAAGTTTCCCAACGGACGCTCTATCCTCTCTTGAATAAAGTATTCAGCATGCTAAGATTGCGAGTAAGATCATGCTTTCAACTCCAAGGTTCCTTAAGTGCGAATAGGCTCAGTTTGGCTTGATGTGATATTGCTGGTATGTCAAGGGGACTTACACAATTGTTCGACGGCTAACAACAAACAGTGATTAAGGGCTTTCGTGTAATTCAAATGATTTGGCAGGTGATGCAAGTTTCCTAATTCTAACCGGAAATGAACTGAATTTAAAAGGGTGTAGGGCCTAAGAAGTTTATGTTCTATTCTAAATCACGAGGATATGTGGAGCTTACGTTTCAAGCCCAGACTTCCAGCGGATTTCTTTAGCCTTATTCCGGACAGCCTCGGTAAAATCGGTGCAATCTTCAAAGGGGCAACAAAAGATGTTCAAATTATGATTTAGCATACATACACCATCACAACGATGCATATAAGTATATAAACCACAACCGAAGTTAAACCTGAAATAATCTCGGTCGACCATAAAGTGACATCATCAACAAGCTGCTAGTGGTATGGAATAAAGAGAAGCTATCTCAATAAAACATCACACACCAAAATAAGCTACTTGCATGAATTTAAGCTACTTGGATACGAAAGGAAGAAGAAACCTTGCTAGCATTTCATGACAAGACGAATCCCATCATCAATGAAAAGATCTATTATCATAAAATGTGTTACACAACAATCTCCTCAAAAGTTTTCAAAGGGAAAACTTTCTCTCTTCTCCAAATTATGCAAAAATGCTCTACAATGCTACACTACTAACTCTAATACTAATACTCTCTCAATGTCTACTATTCCAATGTCTAATCTAATTCTAATCTTCTAATGAGATTACAAATGAAGGGGACTCCCCCTTTATATAGCTAGCCAAGTCCCAAAAGACGGCTAGGGTTACAATCAATAGAGTGGCCAGAATCGTGCCACCTCAGCCCTAAATAATATTGCCCTAAAAACCGCCACAGAGGAGAGTGGGGTAATAAATGCGCCATAATGTCCACCATCATCCTTCTAGAAGATTCCATTTGTAGACGCGTTCACACTGTTCTCGATCTTCTTTCTTGGCGTTCTTTGACTTCTTCCACTTGAGGGTCTTCATCTTCGTCACTTTGAGTTATACTAAAAGTCTTAACCTTAGCCATTTTCTTGCAAATTTTCACTCCGCCGAGTTGAAACTCCTCTTCGCCACGTGCTTCCACTTCAAAGTCAGCCGTGCTCACGGCCTCAACGACACCACGCAAAATATAGAAGCCAGGAGAGAGTGTTAGAATGCTTTATGATATAAACTTAACTCCCTTTTACCAGGTTTTCCGTAGCGATCTCAAAGGCGTTCGCCATATGCAACTTGTATTCCAAGTTCATGCCTTAAGATAAACTTCCATCTTTGAAATTCATTTCCACTGCTGAATACGGTAGCCGCCGATTTTTATTCCATTTTAAACCCATTAAACTATGTCTTCCGCGGAGAATTTGAAGCAAATTCTACCCTGGCGGTTCCTTTCCAAATTCCTTCGTCACGGAGGATTTCGCCTTGAAAACGCATTTCCTTCACGCGCGCCCAGAAAATTTTCAAATTTCCCGCCAAGTACATCAACCTGGTGCCCACTTAAAATCTTCATCCCCAAAATTCTCGACAAGTTGTGGAAGACCTTAAAATCAACTCCTCATCGATAACCTTCGATACCCAGAAGAAAATTTTCTCCAGAACGCATCAAATTCATGGGTGCCCAACGAACGGGTTCATTTAATTTTCTTGAATTTTGAACCTTAGAAAATACTCTTTCATCAAATTTATTCTCGTTCTTCGATCCCCTCTGAGAATTTTGCTCTGACTTGGAAAATTTTATCAATCCTGTGGAGCTGGCATCTCTGACTTCACCTCAGGCGACTCATCTGTGCTAAAATCCTGTGGAGCTGGCATCTTCTGACTTCACCTCAGGCGACTCATCTGTGCTTCAAGAAAAATCTTATCTCTTCGGAGTCTATGCACATTTTCTAGAGGAAGAAAATATTTTGTGCCTTAGAAATTTTTTAAATCACTTTGAAAATTTTTGCCTTAGGAAATTTTATTTCATTTGCCAGTGGTAGAAATCTTTTCATCTTCACTTAGAAAAATTTTATTCATAGAGGCGCCTTGCACACTTCACTCGCCACCTTCACATTTGAAAAATATTAATTTGAAGCTCAAACGCCTAAGGAATATTTCTTTTTCTTCACTTAACATCTTAGGCGCATAGCACATAGAAAAATATCACCACGCCCAATACTCATCTTCACCAACACACACGCCCAGCAAAATTGTTTTCTCCACCCCTTTGGCAATATTTTCTAACAACTATACCACTCATCACCCTTGGCGCCTAGCACTTGATGGAGGAAAATCAAAATTGCGCCCAACATCTTGTTCTCACCCTTCACACGCCTTAGGGAAATATTTTCAACTTTTGACACTTTAGGCGCATAATCACTTGATGAAGAAAAAAAACGCTAGTACACTACCCTCAACACTTTTATCTTACTTGCCACGCCTCACCTCATATTCATTTGACATGGCGCATATTGCATGTCAAGAAGGATATACTTCAAGCGCCACCTCTTGTCTTCACTTGGGCGCATTTGGCATGGTGTGAAGGAATCTTTTTCAACGCCCCAACTTTGTCCTCACATGCCTCATATAGGCGCATTCAAAGGAGAGAGGAGAAAGTCAACCTTCTTAGCATTTTTGGGCGCATTTGGCCATGTGTGGAGGATAAAGTTTGAAACATGGGCGCATTTCTCATGCATGCAAGATGAAACTTGTAACGCCACCTTATGACCTTTGAGCTCCCCTATTTTTGTCTCCATATGGCATGTTTTGGGCGCATTTTGCACCTCATGAAGGATGAAAATCCTTTGACTTCTTTGACCACCTGCCCACTTGAGCGCATTTCTATGTATGTGCAGGATAAACTTGGGCGCATTTTGATGCATGAGGCGGATGAGAAACTTTTTCAACGACTTTAATCTTCCTTTGACCAGCTTTCAAGAGGATTTTAGAATTTGTCTTTTCTAGGCTAAGTTGGGCGCATTTGAGGGGGTGAGAGGGGTGAAATATCATTGACCCCTTTTGACTTTCTTGTTAACTCCTCTTGGGCGCGTTTAAACATGCTAGTGGCTGGGCGCATTTGCTAGGTGATGGAGGATGAGAACATACCACGCCTCAGCCAGTGACCTTTCAGCTTCTTATTTTTGTCTTTACATGGCCCATTTTGGGCGCATTTTGCCATGCAAGAAGGATGAACTTTACTTAGAAATTTTCCTTGACTCTTTTATGAGGTGGGCGCATTTTGTATAGGCTGCAGGACGAGCTTTATACTTAGAAACTTTTCCAATATGAGAGCTTGAGCTGGGCGCATTTTGCCATAGGAGGCGGATGAAACTTTGCCTTAGAAAATTTTTTATGCTTCCACCTCACCAGCTTGGGCGCATTTTGGGGTGGCAGGAAGATGGACTCATTTCACAGAATATTTTTGATCACCTTGAAGGCAAGCATGGCGCATTTGGAGGGGCCTGCTGGATGAAATTCAGACTTAGACATTTTTACCTTCTTCTGCTAGCGTATCTGTGCCTTGCTATTTATAGGAAGCCTTTTGATTTTCACACTTCGGAAGCTCAGATTGTCATGAAATTTTAAACACTGGATCCTCTCAACCTCATTATCCTGTCGACACTGCCATTTTTAATCACCCTGCTATTTTTAGCCCATTTCCAGAGGTAGTTTACTATAAATAGTAACCTCATGTTTTTGATAGCTCCCATACTCCGATCGAGTTGAAATTTGAATGAGGCGATCCTCACCATGTGACCTGTTGGCAGACACTGATGCATGCACTTGATTTACTATTTTTAGCCAGTTTCCAAATTGACTTACTATAAATAGTAAGTGCTCCGTTTGACTTGAAATTTCACCAGCAGATAGCCTGAAGGATGCTGATCGCGGTGGTTTACACCGGATTTCGAAGATTCTGAGTTTTTACGCCTATTTTTAGGCTCCGAAGCTGGAAACCCTAATTTGCTTTGCATGCATATCAAATGAACTCATTTGCCTGGATTTTTGGCTGCGATCAGCTTATGAATCCCAGCGAACCTCTTTTTTGGGGGCGGTAGCGTTTTTGCTAAAATAGCAAGTTCCTTCGAGTGAGAATCCTCGTTGCATATCACACCAGCCAGCGAAGCTCGAAAAACCCATCGAGGGAATCACAGGCATATAAAATTGCACGACATACAAACCCTAAAATAGCCTCGGAAGGCTGAATTAGAAATTAATTCGTCGTCTTGCATGTTATATCATCGCGAGATCTCAAAACCCGGAGAGGAATATCTGAGACATGCAAGAAAAACTCTATCGCACCACAGAAATTTACTTGAAGCGATTGCTAAAAATAGTAAGTTGTTGATTTTAAGCTCAAATTTTGCATACTGGTACGATATACTCTGAATGCAGTGTGATGATCGGAATCTCAAAATAGCTGGCAAATTGCCCTGAATTTCACACTTACTAAAAATAGTAAGTACCTCAGAATCTGATGAAAATTTGCTGGAAGCCCGCTGGAAGCATACTGACAAGAACGTTAAGCTCAAATTTCAAGTTATCCACCTCGTTTGACTTCAAATTGGCTGGAAAGACTCAAACCCTAATTTCAGACTTGGCCAAATCCACACTTAAATTCACTGACGGGCGCAACCCCAGAAAGTAGACCATCAGAAAAGAGACAGACAGAGAGAGAGAGACCAAAAACCAAAGCCAAAAAGACCAGAATGGAGCAAAAATTAGGGGTCCCCATCTGAATGGGGCGATGTGTGAAAAAGGTCACAACAAGACTGCTTCCTACTACACCAAGAAATCATCGCAGACCCCAAACTAAAGCAACATCCAGAGGTGCTCTTCCGATCAGCTACACTCCCTGCCCAATCAGAATCAGAATATCCTTGTAGCTTTAGGTCTACACTGGAAGTATATTTCAAACCATATCCAACTGTGCCACGCAAGTATCTCAGGATATGTTTGGCTGCAACTAGATGAATTTGCCTTGGTTCACACATGAACTGACTAAGTGCACTCACTGCATAGCAAATATCTGGTCTAGTATTGACTAGATACATCAATGATCCTATTAGCTGCCTGTACATAGTGGGATCCACCAGATTTGAACTAGCTGCAGACTCACTCAATTTCTTCAAATTGGTCTCCATCAATGTAGACATGGATTTGCAATCCATCATACCAAATCTCTTCAAGATGTCTATAGTATACTTCCCTTGACTTAGAATGATCTCATTAGGCCTTTGCCACACTTCCAATCCTAGGAAGTAATGCATATATCCTAGATCCTTCATCTCAAATTCAGAAGCTAGCTCCTTCTTGCATTTGATAATGAGATATTTTTCTCTAGTAAGAAATAGATCATCAACATAAAGAACCAAGATTAATGCCTCACCATCAACTACCTTGAAATAAAGATTTGAATCAACATCATTCTTGGAGAAGCCCAAGCTCATCAGGTATCAATCAATCCTCTCATACCAAGCACGAGGAGCCTGCTTAAGGCCATACAAAGCCTTCTTCAATTTACAAACATGAGACTCCTTCCCATGAATCTCAAAGCTATCAGGTTGCTCAATGTATACCTCTTCTTCAATTACACCATTAAGGAATGTTGTCTTCATGTCCATCTGATGTAACTTCCATCCTTTAGCATGATAGTCTTGATGGATGTATAACGAGCAACCGGAGCAAAGGTTTCTTCATAATCTATTCCCTCTTTCTGAGAGAATCCTCTAGCCACAAATCTAGCCTTGTACTTCTCAATGCTTCCATCAGCCGTTTGCGTGATCTTGAAAAGCCATTTAAGATACAACTGATTTCCCTTCTGGTCTTGGAACTATATCCCAAACATCATTCTTTTCAAGATACAACTGATTTCCCTTTTGGTCTTGGAACTATATCCCAAACATCATTCTTGATAATGGATTGATATTCTTCAGCCCTAGCATCTCTCCATACTTGCTGACTTGATGCTTCCTGAACACTGGAAGGCTCAGATTTAATGATATGTTTCATTAATGCAACATAGCTTGGAAACTTCTGCGGTCTTTTGCTTTCTCTTAATGTGCCTCTAGGTGCTGCAAACTTTTCTGCCTCCTGCATAGTTTGCCTAGCCCATAGAGGTCTCTTTCGACCTATGACAATATCTCTTGGCCCATCAGTTGGTTCCAAAGGCTTAACTGGATCAACATCCTCTTTTGGTTCAGTAGACTCCCTCTGAATCTCAGGAGTATGATCAACGTCCATGTCCTTAGGAGTCTCTTGATCTTCATTATCTATCTCCATGTATGAACCTTTAGATCTTTTGAATGCAACATCTTCAAAAGTGACATGCTTGCTGATCTCTATCAGTTTCTGACCTGGAATGTAAATCCTGTAGGATTTTGAGGATTCACTGTAGCCCACAAATATCCCTTTCTTGCTAGATGGTTCTAACTGTAATGTCCCCATTTTGGCCATACGCTCTTCTTTGATGATAGCCTATTTCCGGAAATCCGTAGGTTGATCAAAAGTGAAATTAGGGTTTCCTTGCTTGGAGGTTTGTGGCATTTCTAGGTATTTACTATTTTTAGTAAATACTAATTTTGGCAGTGGTTCAGTTGTCAGCTTTCATTAAGTCTTGCTTCCAGCTCAGTTCTGCTTTCTATTGGTTTTGAGGTAAACT
This sequence comes from Sequoia sempervirens, assembly GCA_007258455.2. Classification (NCBI taxonomy): domain Eukaryota; kingdom Viridiplantae; phylum Streptophyta; class Pinopsida; order Cupressales; family Cupressaceae; genus Sequoia; species Sequoia sempervirens. The sequence continues at coordinate 96,521 of VDFB02247069.1, forward strand.
TACTATTTTTGGCAGTGGCTATTTTTAGTAAGTCTAATTTTTGGCAGTGGCATCATCAGCAGTTCAACTCAAGTCATCTTGTTATCCATCAGTCTCAGTTTGGCTTTGGGTTTGGTTTTCTCCTTGGACTGAGTTTCAGACTTAGTCAATTTTCATGTCTTGAAGTTGTACCCCATGCCTAGGCTTGATGACTTCAAGTTGTTTTAAAGAAGGGGACATAAAGGGGTCAGGTGAGCATTTAATTATTTAATAAATGCTTTATTGTTGCAATATGAAATGGATACCTAAAGGGGAAGTTGAATGATATTTTATTATTTCAAAGTAAAAAGGCAAAAGGTGCGTCCTTTTTTGGAAGTTGATGATTCAACTTCTTGGAATTTGAAAAGTTCTTGTTGCTTCATTTGCCAACAAAACATATATTGCTGCTGTTTGAAGAGCTGATGATCCATGAAAATTATGCTAAAGTAATGCTGTCGAAATGACAATTGACATATTGCTTCGAGGAAGTCTACCTCCTAGCCTCTCATCCAATTTCGTGTTTGCAATATAACACCTAGTTGGCTACATTGCTGCTTCTCAACTTCAGACTAGCAGATTGAGCATCAAAGATTGAAGAATTTTGGAGATTTTGGTAATTTTGGTTTGCTATTTCATCAACTACTGAAAGTGATTTTAATTCATGGCTTATTTTCCAGCTTGAATTTCGTTCTGGGTATTTAACCAATCTGTTTGCTGACCTTGGGCGACCATTCATGCAAGTTTTGAGATTTTATTTTGAAGAGCTTGATTTTTAATTAAAATCGCCCTTCCCAAGAGGGCCGTACCATCTCTTATGCATTGGGAATTGTGCAAGTTAAAAAATAAGTTGAAGTTGCTGCTGTTTGGTGCTTGGTTTTTGGGCGCCTACCTCTTGAGAAACATTTGCAAAATATTTCAGTCAATTCGGAGGTGAAACGAGTGAGTTATGAATATTTTACTGTTTCACAGTCTGCTGTTATAATTTCCAGAATTCTGATTTTTATATCAGACTGTTGCAATTTCCAGTTTTTTGGCTTATACTTCAGTATTTGAGTGTTATATCATTGTAGAAGTTCATACTTGTATCTAAGGTTCATTCCTTATCAATTGTACTTAGTAATTTGCAGAGTTCTATTTGTAAGGTTGAGATTAAGCATTACTAATCCAACCATTCTTTCATTTCTGCAATTTACTTTCTGTTTATCATTAAATTACCCCTGGATGGTTTACCGCCAGTGTGGAAAATCTATTTGTAACACTCTTATACCCACTTCATAGTGGTGAATCCCCATAGCATTGTGGATGCCCGCCGCAGCGGATGAATTGCTTCTATTGTAATCTTTTCCCCCCATTGTTTGGTGGTAGTGTGGAATTGTTTCTCATGGCTGGTTATCCGCCTAACAGTTTATAATTTCAATTTCTTAGACTCCGTCATATGTTAGCACCTCGCCCTCAGTGGGATCTTGAGTGCACATTCTTGACGTTGAGTAGTTCTTCCATTCCAATTCAATTTCTTCAATTCAAGTTTAGTATCTTCCATTCAAGTTCAAATTTTTAGTTTGAGGCTAACGCTAATCCAATCATCTATTGCTGGTTATTTTGTGTTACTTCTTCGAAAAAATTGGTTAGCATATTTCAGTGGTATCAGAGCAGAAGATCCTGCCATCCTGTGGATCAGTGCTTCATGTTTAGGCAGATGAGTGACAGAGATCTCCGGTACTACATCAAAAGTCAGAACATATTCTAGTTCAGCTCCTTGTGGTATCCAAAAAGTTGGCAGTTAGGCATGGCTAATGAAGAAGAGATGAAGTTGGCAGAGATTCTCTTTATGGCTGGAAAGAGACTTGGTAAAGAATTTCAGTCAAGAGAAAATGAACAGAACATTCTTCATTTGTTAGAACAATGTTTGAGACAAGTGAAGCCATCACCTTCAGAGAAAATGGAGTTGGCACTATCTCCTGCAGTGAATTATTTGAATCAGCCCTATTGGTTGGGGCATCCTGATGAAGAAACCAAGCTGTTGATTTCTTCTTGTTTCATGGAGATAATAAGAATTGTAAATCCCCATTTACCCAATGATGTTGAAACGATGAAGATCATATTAAATATGATAGTGGAGAGTTTTCAAGATTTGGATGAAACTAGAAGTAGTTTGTTTCCAAGAAGAGTTGCTATACTGAAGATATTTTCTGAACTCAAAACAAGTATGTTGCTGGTTGAATTAGGTATGCAAGATCGAATATATTATTTGATCCATTACCTCTTCATTTCAACTTGGAGTGAACAGGAGGAGGTTGTAGTGGCAGCAATGAGAAGCATTTTAGTTTTGACTATCAATGAGATGGATGACATTCCAAAATCTGTCCTAACTTTTCTGTTAAACATTCATGAACAAGAAGGAAAGAATTCCTCTACGGCTGGTTTGTTGATCAGAGAATTGTTCATTCAGTGTGAGAGAAAATTGAAGCCACACTTGAAGAAGAAAGAGCAGAAAAATGAGGTAGTTATTAGTGCAAAGGATGGGAATAAAATGTTGTTTCTCAATGATTCTAAGGCGGTTTCTCAAGAAGTTCCTATTGATATGCAATTGTTCACACATGTTGAGGGTGAGTGCAAGGAGGCAACATCAATTTTGAATACATATGAAGAATTTATGACAAGTGACCAAGAAGATTTCTTTGGTATGTATGTGGATGCTAATGATAAAATCAGCAACACATCTATTCATGATGGGTTTGTTGAAGATAAAAATGATAAATTAATCAAAGCAACCAGCTTTGATGACTCTTATTTCCAGTATGATGATGGTGGCGAAGGCGGTATTAAGCTTGATCATCAAACTAAGCTCTTGGAGGAAGTTACTGATGAAGATTTCAGTTTGAATGGAATGAGGAGTGACTCATTCAATGAGTCAACAATCCAAGAGGAGCATGGAGATCTTGTTCCTGTTGATCATTACAATCACCCCTTTTGCATTTGGGATCCTGGTGAGATGGCACCAAGGTATGTTAAAGAATTTGAGTGGGATAAATTTCCCTTTGATCCTGATAAAGTTCAAAATTCATTTTGTATTGCAAGCTATGAAGTCATTGGAGAAGACGTTGTCTTTGATGAAGAAGCTTGTTTAGCAAAGCTCCATAAAGATTCCTTTGAGGTAGCCACTAAAGCAGAGTATGTTGCTACCAAGACTTTAAGAGAATCAATCAATAATGATTCATTGTTTGAAAATATTGCTGTTAAGAAGGAAGCTGATTTTGAGAATCAAGTCAAAGAAAATAAATCAGAAAAGTTGATGTTTGATGAGCAAAGCTTCTTTGCTGATTTTGATCATGGGCCTAAAGAGCTGCAAGTTTTGAAGGATAACTTAATGGTTTCAGAAGAGAAAATTGTTAAAGCATTATCAAGGTTTGATAGCACACACAATTTTGTTGAAGAACTCTACTGGAAGTCACAGTTTGAAGAGAGGCAGAATGGAGTTAAAGGAGTCACTCTTTCCAAGTTGCAAACTATCAAAGAAGCATTGGAATCATTAAAGATAGATTATTTGCATTTGCTCTCAGATAGGGATAATGCCATTAAGTTTGCAGAAGAGACCTATGATGCCTACCAAGAGAAGGAGAAAGAGGTTGATCGTCTTTACCTTGATCTTACCTTAGCTCATCACTCTTTTTGCAAAACAGAAAATCAATCATCTATGGCAGCCACACTTATGGAACAAGAAGCTAATACAAGGCTAATGGAGATCAAGCAAATAGTTGAAGGAATAAATGAACTCCATAATGTTGAGACAATGCAAAATGCCAAAGATATTCAATATGTTGATAGTGATTGGAAGGTAAATCAAGAGTGTGAACTCTTGAGTTGGGAAGAGAAATTGCCTCAAGAAGGGATAGCTTGCAGCCATGAGCTAGATGTGTTGACTGGTAATGTGTGTGATATTCATCACGCTACATTCTATGGATCAGCAACTAATGATGGGCATCTTCAAGTTGAAGAAGATGTGCATGAATTTTATGAAGACACCAACGAAAGGGATGAAGGAAATATTGTTTCTATGATTGTGTACAACAATCCACCATCTTCACATGATTTGTTAAATTATGAGTTGATTGACAATTTCTATGTGGATGGCATTGGTAAGAAGTTTTATGTTTTTGACATGCATAATTTTATAGTCAAGCATAAGATAATGTTGGTGGATCCATTCTATATGTCAAGCAACACTCTCTTGGGATGGATAGTAAATGAGCATTTAATGGTGTTCAAACTTGAACTGGCTGGTTTTCACTCAGCATTAACCAATGGAAGAGTACCACCTATCTTAAAATGGTTGATGAGGTTAGGTCTTGGAGAGATGCATCAAATTGTGGGAGAACTTTCAGACTTGCCCCTTTGGTTTCTAGATTGTGCATTGTTGATGAGTGATTATTCTAAAATGCTGGTCATGAAAGGTTCAAACTTTGCATTGATGGTTGCAGCTGATTATATGGGTTTGTGTGCTCGAGACTTTCACTATGGCTCTTGGAGATATGTTGGGAATTCTTCCCAATGTGTTGGAGATTATTTGCGGTTGGGAATTCATGCTTGGAATTCTCAACATGGCTTGATGGAGATTGTTGCAAGTAGAAAAAAGGATCTTTGGAGAGATAAGGATTCAATTCTCAGAATCTTTGATGCTGCCCCCATCTTTACCAATCATTTGATGATTCCTTTGGTTCATCTATTGGTGGATTGGAAAGATACTTCGAACAAAAGATGGCTTAATGATGGGTTGGAGTCTCTTGAGGGGATGTTTCCAGCCTTGGGCAGGAGCAGTTGTGATATTATGGACGCTGATTTCCAGTGTAAGAATAGTTGTTCTACTCTTTGTATGCTGATTTTCCTAAAATCAGACTTTAATTGGTTTACTTCAGATTTCATGGGCAGCTGGTATACTTATTTTTTCTCTTCACAATCTCTTATCAATGATGGTTTTTGGTCCCAAGGTGGGAAATGATGTTTCATAGTGA
>VDFB02247073.1:0-14871 GCA_007258455.2 Sequoia sempervirens
TGGGACTCTCATTAAAAAAACTTTGATAGAATTGGGGGCAGCCATCAATCTCGTGACAAAAGAAATAATGCAGTTGCTTTAGTTGGTCAACCTCAGGCCTACACAAACTATCTTGCAATTATCTAATAGGTCCACTATCAAAGCTAAGGGGATAATTAAAGACATAGTTATTGCATTGGATTTGTGGGAATACTCTACAGACTTCATAGTCTTGTAGCCTAAAGTTAACCTTACAAGTTACCAACTCTTCCTAGGTAGGCCTTGGGTGGCAGCATCCGATGCATTCATAGGATTAAGATCTGGTAAAATGATAATATACAATGGAATAATTACAAAGAACTTGGTTCTTTATCCAATAGCCAAACCGTGTGCAGATTTGGAGCACTCCATTTGGCCCAATTTGGTTGAGGAAGAGGAAGATAGCCACTCTCTTCATACATTGATGACTATTGAGCACAACCCCTTATTAGATGAACTAGATGAAGATGAGCTAATCACTCATATAACTAAAATGACTATGGTAGGAGTTCACAGTTGCAAGACCCTTTGCATAGTATTGTACCTATTGATTCTACATAAGAAATATCACAATTATTTCATTCACTACTCCCTCAACAATGTTTACCAATCATACCAAGCCTTGATCTCTCATCAATTCAAGAGTTATCAAATGAGTTGGAAATTATGCAAGGGAGGATGTTAATATTAATAATTCCCTAACTAAGGAACAACAAAATTCTCTACAACTAGTGTTGCAGGAACATTTAGCTGCATATGCATTGGATTACCATGATATGAGGGGAATTGATCTTGATCTTTGTATGCACAGGATTTTCATTAATGAAGGCTATAGACCTATTAGATAGCCACAAAGACACATGAACCCAACTCTGAGAGATATAGTGAAACTTGAACTAAAAATCTTTTAGATGCTGGTTTTATACACCCTATTTCAGATAGTGAATGGGTTTCACCATTAGTTATAGTTCCCAAGAAAGGTGGGAAATGGAGAGTCTATGTTGATTGTAGGGAATTAAATACTGCGACCAAGAAAGATCGCTTTCCCCTGCCATTTATTGACCAAGTTCTTGACTCTTTGGTTGGAAAGAAATATTTTTCATTTCTTGATAGTTTTAGTGGTTATAACCAAATCAAGATTGCACCAGGAAATCAAGATAAGACCACATTTACCTACCTCTAGGGATCTTATGCATATTTTGTTTTACCCTTTGACTTGTTCAATGCTCTAGCTACCTTTCAAAGAGCAGTAGTCAACATATTTTTTGACTTTGCACACAACTGCATGGAGATATACATGGATGATTTCACCACTTATGGTGAAACTTATGAGGAAGCTCTTAGTAACATAGAGAAAGTATTAAAAAGATGCAAGGAACACAATTTATCCATCAACAATGAGAAGTGTTTCATGATGATGACACAAGGCATTGTGTTAGGACACTTTATATCTAGTGAAGGCATATCTAGGTTGATCCTAAAAAGATTGAGATTATATATAACCTACCTATACCACACAAACAAAAAGATGTAAGAAGCTTCTTGAGACATGCAGGTTACTATAGGCGATTCATTCAAGATTTTAGTAAGATTGTTGCACCTCTGTTTATTTTGTTGACAAATGATTCTGAATTTGATTGGACTAAAGGTTGTCAATGTTCATTTGACAAATTAAAGGCATCTTTAACTCATGTCTTGGTTCTCAGAGGGCCAAATTGGACATTGCCATTTCACATCCACACTGATGCATCTAACTTTTCCATTAGATTAGTCCTAGGGAAGAAAGAAGGGAATAAGTAATATGCAATCTATTATATTAGTAAAAACCTCCAAGGAGTAGAGTTGAACTACACTATGAGAGAAAAAGAAATGATTGCAGTTGTCTGTGCTATTAACAAGTTTAGAAATTATATATCTGGTTATCAAGTGTTCATATATACAGATCACACAACCATTAGGTACTTGATGAAAAAACTAGTAGTAGGTGGAGGACTTGTCATATGGTTATTGTTACTATAGGAATTTGATATAACAATAGTTGATAAGCCTGGAAAGGCTATGTGGTTGTTGATTTACTGTCTAGATTGCCTACCCAATCATTAGAAGGAGTAGTTGATGATTCTCTCCTTGATGAGAATCTATTTTCTCTAAATATACACACACCATGGTTTGCTAACATATCAAACTATTTGGTGTCAAGATAGATTCCAATCCACTTTTATCCAAGAGACAAAAGGTATATGGTTCATAAATGCTTCTCTTATTCACATATTTTGGGATTTTTGTTCTATACTGGACCAGATAATATTATGAGAAGGTGTATTAGGGAGGAAGAAGTGTTTGACATATTGAAAGCATGCCATGGTGAACCTTGTGGTGGAAATTTTGCAACCAAAAGGAAAGCTTTCAATATTTTGACAATAGGACATTATTGGCCAACCGTACATAAGGATTTTGTTAAATATATTAGAAGTTTTGATCGTTGCCAGAGGATGGGAAGACCCACAAGAAGTCGTGAAATTCCCTTACAACCCTAGCTATCCCTAGCTCCTTTTGAGAAATGGGGGATATATTTTATTGGTCCTATCTCTCCTAGCTCAAATAGTAAGGAATATGTATTGGTGTGGGCTGATTACTTAACCAAATGGGTTGAAGTTAAAGCATTGTAGTTTATCATAGATGGCAATGTTACAAAAATTTTATATGAGGAGATCTTCACTAGATATGGTGTTCCAAGTGACTGATCAAGGACCATAATTCACCTCAGATCTAATTGCAAAGTTGGTAGAAGAATATCAGATCAGGCACAAGAAATGTACCCCATATATCATCATCAAGCTAATGGACAAGTAGAGGTTACCAACAGGGAGATTGAAAATATATTAACAAAAATAGTGTAGCTCGATAGAAGAGATTGGGTATCTAGATTACCAGAAGTTGTTTGGGCATATAGGACCACATGAAATACAATAGTAGGGTTTACCCCTTATGAGCTAGTTTATGGAAAAATAGTTGTATTGCCTATAGAATTTGAATACAAAACTCTTAGGACAGCAGTGGAGTTAGGCATCCAGATTTAATAGAGGCACAACAAGAAAGGTTGCACTCTTTTAATGGGTTGGATGAAATCCACAAGGAAGCAGTCCATCATATAGAGGTGAAGCAACAACAATGAATAAAATGGCATGATTAGTTTATCAAGACACAAGAATTTCATGAAGGAGATTGAGCTCTATTGTATGACTCAAGGTATAAGGATTTCAAGGGGAATTTCCAGTCTAGGTGGTTGGGCCCTTATGAAATCAGTAAGGTTTACCCAAATGGTGCAATGCAATTGCATACCATTGATGCAGCCCGATTCTCCCTTCTTTTCAACAGACATAGACTCAAGTTATATAAGAAGCCAATGCAGCATGATGACTTCATCTTTTCATGCATCTAGCAATATGGAGATCGTGGTGAGCCTAAAATGGCATCTGATTCACAAAGTCCTACATCTTTACTAAGGGACATACCAAGCACGTCTGCTAACCTAGCAGTTGAGTTACACAAATCAACTACTGAGGACACCCAGACCTAATTTTCCATGCTTTAACACATGCACACGCAACACAATACTTATGCACACATTGCACGGTTATGATAATACTCAAGCTATCTTTACACGAGCCTTGTTCATCATATTCATAAGGGACTTGATGTCATAGGGCCTTGTAGCTTCACACTACCTTCATTCTGATAGGGACCTAACACTATAGGTGTTTGTAGCAACATTCGATAGCTGGAAAGAATATTTTATTCATTTGGCATTGGATATCACTAGTACAAAAAAAAATGATTAAAAAACTACTAAAAATTGGTCATGTGATCAATAGTTTGGTCACATGACCATTAGTAGTTTATTGCCAATCATTTATAACATGACCAAATTTATGACTAAACCATTTTTATTCATTTAAATGTTATTTTGATTGATCAATTTGGTAGTATATTTAGTCATTTATTGTTGTTAACTGATTATTTATTTAGTCATGGTAGTCATTTATTTAGTCATGGTAGTTGTTTATTTATTCATGGTAATCATTTATTTAGTCATGGTAGTCATTTATTTAGTCATTGTAGTCATTTATTTTAATCATTGTAGTCATTTATTTAGTCATAGTAGTAATTTATTTGTCATTGTGGTCATTTATTTAGTCATGATAGTCATTTATTTAATCATGGTTTAGTCATTTATTTATTTGGGTGAATCAGTGATTCAAGTTACAAATCAAATCTAAATTAATTCTCACAAATTTAAACTTATTGCTAAGCAAACTTTTCAACTCCCTCCCTCCAAAACCAACTTTTGGATTTACAACTATCTAAATAGAACTCCTATTTTTTTTAAAATATTCATTTAATTTGTAACTATATTTTGTTAATTCCATAAGATTGCCCCTCAAAATAAAATAGAGGATTTCCATTACATATGTTAGGTATTTAGTGTTTATAAAATATTAATGCAGCTTAGATGCAAAGTTTCCATTCCCATTGCATTAAAAAAAGGATGAAAGGGGGACTAGAATTTGTAACAAAATAAATGAGAATAAATATTTCATTGAATTTTAAGTTTACAATCTTTCAATGTTTCTTCTAATTCATGGACCAAAATGTAACAAAATAAATGAGAATAAATATTTCATTGAATTTTAAGCTTTACAAACTTTCAATGTTTCTTCCAATTCATGGACCATTGCTTGTATTTTGAATCTCTCAAAGATTTCACCCCCTAGAATAGCGAAATTTTTCTTTGCACTTTTGAAAGTGATCCATGGTTCTCCAATTTCGAAAGTTGCAACCTGAAAATAAGGTTTCAATGAGGGTTTCAAAATATGCTTGTTAAAATGAAATTACGACCAAGATCCAATAATGATCACATTTGGGTTTTTACATTATGGCATTAAAAACCACCTTTTCACCTACCAAGCTTAAACAATGAATCTGAGACAAGTTGGGGATTTAAGATTTGAACACACGAAATAACAATAAATTTAAACTAAGAAAAAACATATATTTATATTCATATTTGTTAGTATGTTCGATAAAAAAGATGCCTACATCTATATAAGTTATGCAGGCATAAATTAATGCAAGGATACAGTGGGAGATATGATGGAATATATGGTAAAGGTAAAGGCCACCATTTTTATAGCCGTTTTTTGTTGCTTTCCATGCCACTATTAGTCTCAGCTCCTTCAAACTCTTCTTTGCTGGTATTAACCTTGCGAATCTCCAATATGGCGAGTTGTAACCTAAAAACAAGGTTTCAACGAGGGTTTTAGAGTATGTTTATTAAATAAAATAGTTGTCGTAAACATAAACATTAACCTACAAAATCTTTCCCTGTCATTGTTGGTACTCACCTTTCACTTCTCCAATTTGGCTTGATTTGTAGCTTGCAAATAAGATTTTGATGAGGGTTATAGAGTCTTTAAAATGAAACTTACGGCCAAGATCCTAATAATGAGCATATTATGGTTTCCTTTACCTGTCGTGTAGGCCTTCATCTAGGCACCTAAAATCCAATGATCATGCCATTAAACCTGCAACTGAGTATTTCCAACTCTAAACCCTAAAGCACCAAGTAAAATATGAAATACCTAATTCATTCATGTGGACTTTGAAGTGCATCTAAAGTACCGCTCTTGGTGTGTGCTTCAATTTTTTTTTATTATATAACAATAAGGTTTCGATGAGGGTTTTAGTGTATGTTTATTAAAATAAAATTTTCAGCTCCAAACTCTTCTGACCCCTCTTTTTTGTTTCCCACTTTTTCTTTCCTGCTAGAGGATTTCAAATTTACAACAATAAACTTCTGCTTATCACCCCAATAAATTATGATATTATAATATAATATTATCTAATATAATATTATAATATAATGTTATATTCTAATATATTATAATATTATATTTATATTATAATATTATATTGTGACCAAAAATATCAGTATTGATTGAGTTACGCTTGATCCATGAGGAATCAAAGCATAACAGAGCCACTAATAATCGAATCTCAACAAGATCATTCAAATGAAATTGAAACTAAACATTTATCAAAACCTAACGTACTAAATTATGAAAGATTTTAAACATCTACTCTAATCCATCTAAAACTTATCTTGTTGTGGAATTGGTGTCATGTTAATGTGGAACGATGACCCTTTCTCAATAGCGTGATCAATGAGCCTGTTTAAGTTGATTCTATGGAAGAGAATCGATGAAACCATTGTGATTTGATGTATGAAAACCTAGTTTATGCTAAAAATGAACATGATGCAAGCTAAGTTACCATGATTTTATGCTAAGAATGCACTGATTATGCTATTGATAAGCTAATCTAAACTAAAATTATGCTAAAAGATGAAAAACCCTAATTTATAAACAAGTTAAGATGGATGCATGGAAGCCATTAATGGATGCTCTAAGCTATTATGCAATGAAAATGAACTAAAATAAGCTAAGAAGTGAGTAAATTGAGAGTATGGATGTAAGTGAATTCAACAACATAAGTTTGCAATTGAAAGATGGATCCATTTGTCTCCAAATAGTGACCTATTTATAGGAGAGAAAATGAGGAATGAATGGTTGAGATCAAAAAGCTTAATCAACAGTTCAAGATGAAAGGAATGAGAGGCATGGATCATGGATTCCCATCAACAAATGAGAATGCAAGATGAAATTTAATCAAGGGCCACACTTACCTCAAACAAACACACTTTTGACCTACTCACACAAGTGAAAGGTAACCTACTCAAAAGGTTAAAGGTTAACTTGCATTTGAAGCTAAGTGAGTTGATTGGAGAGAGAATATTCCTTTAGGATGAGGAAAAAGGCAATTTATAAATTAAAACAAAGTTTTTATTGTGAAAAAAAGAGGATAAGGAATATTCCATGGTAATATTCCCTTTTCTTAAAGGAAAATTAGTTTAATTGCTAATTAAACAAGATTTAATTTATGCAATTAGGGGATTTGGAGGAATAAAGTGACATTTATCAAACTAGATGATTTAATAAATGGGGGGAGATGAAATGATATTTAATTAAATAACTTAGGGTTATTTAATTAAATAAGATGACTTAGGGAATTAAATTAAATATTTTAATTTATTTAATTTAATGAGATGAAGTGTTAGTTCTAAAAGAGATCAATTAACTCGATTAAATTAATTAGGTCAATAGATGAAAATGATGCAATTAATTAATTAATTAGCTAGGCTAATTGAATCAATTAAGTGAAAAGAGGATAGATTTGTGATAGGTCGAATTAGATGGTTAGAAAGCAAGCAACAAGTTAAAAGAGTGCAAATAAATAACTTAAACAACCTACACTTCAAGATTAGCCTAAGTTAGAAACAAAACAAGACAAAGCCACAAAATGGAACTTTATACCTTGCGTTGAGTCGATCCTTTGGTTGGCCCTTCGATCTTTGACGTGTATGCTCCTTGGATGGCAAGATGCAAGCTAGATGAGGATGTGAAGATGGATGCAAGTGGATGAACACAAGAAAATGGCTAAGTAAGAGATGAGAAACAAATTGCAAGAGTTTGGCTAGCACAAATGATCTCCCCAAAATGAGAGAAAAGAGGGGGTATTTATAGGATTTTTGGGAAATCCTAGGGGAAATGGACGGTTGAGATTGATCCACCAAATATCAAGATGTAGGGCTAAGGTGAGTTGAGAACTCACAAGCCCTCACATCTTGACATGTGGCATGTGAGATAGCCCTAAAAGGGTGAAGTGGACATGAGGTGGAAGGAGAAGGACATGACATGGAGAGGGGTACAAAGTACCTTGGGATTGGACAAGATCTCCTCATAAAGGAGGTACTTGTCCCATGTGGGTGAGAGGACATGTGAGGAATTAAAAATTCCTCAAATAGTCCCATGGGGAAGAGGGAAGGAATTTAAAATTCCTTAAATGCATTGGGGGATTAAAAGGTGAATTAAAAATTCACATAGGGAAGGGAGATGCCTTGTCAAAAAAGAAAGGCATTTAAGAGGGTTGACTAAGGACACATGTCATAAAGGACATGGGGAAGAGAAAAGGAATTTAATATTCCTTGGAAGGATAAAAGGAATTAAAAATTCCTTGAGAGGTTGATTAGGCTAGCTGATGAGGGGTTAGAGGATGGTTAGATGGCTAAGAGAGATTAGAGGCCAACTTGCAAAAGTTGGAGGATGTGACACATCCTAATCAAGGATTAGGCATGTGCACATCCTAATGATGGGATTAGAAGATGGATTAGGATAAGATAAAAATGATGGAGGATGTGACATGAGGGGAATTAAATAAATGGAATATTTATTTAATTCAATTGATGGAAGGAGGATTAAAGAGATAAGGTATTATTGATTAAATACCTTAGGGATTTGGCAGAATTAAAGATATTAATTAAATAATAGCAGATTACTTAATTAACGAAAATAGAAGAAAGAGGATGAATTTGGATAAATTAAGTGTCCAAATTTAGACATCTACAAGATTAAATAAGAAATGATGTTAATAAATCTGATTTAAATGTATGATACCAATTAGGACATTTTCCAGTGTCTACATTTTATCCCTCTTTCACGCAAGGTACTTGATGCTTCGGTTCAAAGAATAATGCTTTTCAGATCAAAAATGTTGTTTTAATCAAAAATAAAAAAATTCTAACTTTTAGATGCCACAACATAAGGATAAAGCTTTCTCCTCGCCCCCTCGAGAAATCGGGCAGAAATTTTGAATTTTTGGTTGATTTCTCGACAAAGGTTAAAAGCTGCCCCAATGGTCTAGAAAGGCTTTGGGATGCAGGAATAATGCCAAAAATGCCAAAAATGATGCAAAATTAAGTTCATATTGGAAAAATTGATGAAAATAATAATAAACTCCATCTTCAAGGTTAAATTAGAGCAAAAAAACCCTAATTTTCTAGCTTAAATAGGCCAAGAAGGGTCATTTTTAATTCATTTGTGAATTCACACCTTAAGAAATTCTTGCAATTTGAGCTCTGACCCTCCGACCAATGGTGCAACGAGAGCTTCCCCAACACATCTTCGATCAAATTGAGAGTTCCAGTGGCTTCCAGGTGTAGGACCATTGGTATGTGATTCAAAACCTAGTTTTAAATTTGAATTTTCAATGCATTTATTATGCTTTAGAATTTAGATTCTAGCGGCATCGCTATATAGCAATGACCGAACTAAAATCGGCGATGCCCAAATCATTTGTAGTGACACATATTTATCTAGCAATGCTTTTCTCAATTCAAAATTAGGGTTCCTAATTTTAAATGGTGACATAGGCTTATTTGGCAACACTTTTCGATTTAAAAATTAGGGTTAGGGTAGGCTAGAAGCTAAATTCACAGCAACTACGTGATTTACAATACTGATGTTGGGTTCGATGCATGCCTTCAAGTGATGGAGATGGACCAAATTTCCTTGGTCACATCTTAGATTGATTTGGAGACATATAGAGGTCGTGTGTTGACCTTTAGATTGATCATCGTAGCCATAATTTCTAGTTAGGTGGCTCCAGACAAACTCAACAGAGGATTTAGCCTAGGATGGGGCTTGGAATGGCACCAAATGTTATATAGGAGGACACTTTTTTCTTAGGGGACTGTGATGCTAGCCTCCTTGTACCATGATTTTCTTTATTACGATGGGAGATACATCAATGTAGGGGTTACTCTGCTACACATTTGGGCAAGGGAGCACATTTCCATACTTCAACTAATAGTTCAGATGGTAGACGTGGAGCTAGATGATCCCATCATTTGGAAATATAGAGGTATCGCTACTTTGAGGCACATTGGATAAATTGGGCTCCTGTATTGGAGACAAATTATTGATGATATGATAGTTTTTCAATGGCACCCATGGCTTTAGATGTTGCCATGGTTTGATGACATTCAATAGGTATATTTTTCCACATAGACCCGTTATATGCAAGGTTGAGAGCACACGATGATTGAGAGATATCTACCAAACAAGGTGGTGTGGCTATTTGGGGATGTACAAGAAAAACCTAACGATGCATATAGGGCCATTTTTGTGAGATCGGCCAGAGAGGTTCCCACATGGGGACCAACCATTCTTGCTCCAAAGGCCATTGAGAGTTTTAGATAGCTGGTGGCCCAGCCTTGGGCATATGATTAGGGTCAGCCAGTAGTTCAGACAACTCCAGCCTATGATGCATGGTTTGTCCCACCCAGGTGATTGAAAGATTTCATAGGTGCTCCTCCTAGAGGGAGACTGTGAGGCAGGCGAGCCAGAGGTGGGGGATAGGGAGGCCAGGATGACCATGATGGATAGGTTATGGGGGATCCTTCAGTTGTTCAATAGCCTTAGGTTCAGCCATAGGTGCAACCATAAGTACAACCACAGGTACAACCACAAGTATAGCCATAGGTATAGCCACAACCAGGACTACCACCACCACTAGATGCATGAGACGCACAGATTCAACAACTATAATAGCAGGTGCAGACATTTACTGGTGAGTGGGACCAAGCCCACCAAAAAAATTTGGTCATTACTACCGAGCGAGACTAGGCTAGACAATAGGTGGTTGTAATGACAATAGAGAGAGATCAGGCACTGTAGAGAGTTCAGGCTATTATAGGAGAGAGGGATCAGGAGGTGGCCAAGTGGCAACAGATTGAGGTGATGGTGGCAATGACTCATGGGCGGAAAGTTTTAGCATGACTATATAGAGAGGTTGTTACAGAGAATG
The DNA here is from genome assembly GCA_007258455.2 of Sequoia sempervirens. Classification (NCBI taxonomy): domain Eukaryota; kingdom Viridiplantae; phylum Streptophyta; class Pinopsida; order Cupressales; family Cupressaceae; genus Sequoia; species Sequoia sempervirens. The sequence goes on from VDFB02247073.1 coordinate 10,783, forward strand.
CATACTACAAATAGTGTTATCATTAGGATGTTCCAGTGGCTCTTCGACAACCAGATTTTTCACAGTGTAGCAATGCACATCCCCAAGCAGAGGATCAGCCTGAGAGGTAGGTTGGAGAGGGTAGCAACCATCAGGGATAACTTTTTGATGTATAGATACTTTTTTTATTTTTCCCATTCTTTATCATTGATATACATTCATGGGCTCCTTTTTGATAGTCTCGTGAATATTGTACTTATCATTGATATACATACACTAATCCATATTTTGTACCATGACACATTTTTTGATATATATATGATATAGATACAGATGATTCATGCTATGATGTGTTTACTTTATTTCATGTATGGATGATATGACATGGATGCTTATACTTTATGTCTATATGATATGCAATGATTATGATATGGATGGATGCAGTGTTATCTTTTTTTCCATTATCTTTTCGCAATATGATATGGATGGATGATTATGATACGAAGATGTTATGGATGCAAATGATGTGGATGCATTTATTTTTGTATATTTTATATGCATGTTTTATGATGATGATGTATACATGTGGATGCAAATACTTATGATATGCAATGATTTAAGATGATTAGAATAACAAATCTATATTATTCATCACAACTCAAATGATAATGCAAAATGTATGATGTGATATGCAATGATTATGCTAATAGTTTTTGGATGTAGGTTGGATGCATTGATGATTTTTTTGTCAACTGTCATGATACTAGGTTAGCGCAAAGAAAAGAAAGAAGAATAAAGAATGAATGACCATTTATGATGATGATTGCTTCAAAAGATCCAAAAATTCTTTGATCCATCAAGACTTTATTAGAGAGGATGACGAGAAAATGTAAAATGCAGGATGGGATGCTCATGCTTCAGGATTGGTATTTTTCATCATTCCTTATTGTTTGATATAACACATAGATACGATGCATCAAGGTATTTATAACCAGGACGTAATTGTATCTAGTGTAATGGAATTTGACCCAACAAACAGACAGGATATTTCTTATTCACATCTTGACATACAAAAACATAATTTGAATGCAAGTTAGAAGCTAAGAATATATTAGACCAAAGCATACGCAATAGTCAACAACATACTCCAAAAAACCTTCCTACACACAACAAAGCAAGTATGCACTAAGATTATTTTACAAGAGTATCCAAAAGCACAACAAATGAAAGATAATGATTGATTCCCCATTCATTTCTCTCTAAATCATTTTTTTAGACATCATCGAGAGGTTCTTGGAATGGTTCATTAAGATAAATCATAAGAAAAAATCAAAGAAAAACAGTTGGTGTTATCTATAGCTATTTCCTAGTTTAAGTTTAGCTAAAGTGATATTTGTTACTAATGTCCATCGCAGGAAGGATACATCCTAGGAAATGTTGACCAGAGGGTTGTTTGATGTTAGGATAATGATGCTAAGATGAGTTGTTGCTATAAACTTCACTGACGCATTTACCTATGATTTAGACATTAGATTTTGACACTAAGTTTCGCACTTTACGACTTGCTATACTTTTTTTCTACTTGTTTCGCCAAAGGTTGAAGGTGATGATCGTTTATTATGGGTGAAGATTTACTGTGGGTGAAAGCGAGTGGGATGGATGGGTTTTATATTTTCTAGAATATTTGAATGTTTTTTAGTATTTTTGAAATGTTTTGAGGCTATTTTTCGTCTTTTTCAAAATTTATATGGATGTTTATGGTTTTCAAATTTTTTGAGGTTGTTTAGGGTTTTCCAAATATTTTGAGGCTTTTTAGGTCTTTTGAATATTTTCTATTGTTTTTGTGTTTTCAATTTTTTAATGTTTGTGTTTTTTGAAATATTTGGATGGTTTGGGATTTTCAAAGATTTTGTTTGGATATTTTTGGATTTTTGCAAGAGTTTTTGAGTTATCTGGATGTTTAGGGTTTTTTGAGTGTAGAAAGAGAACCTAACCTAAAGACCTATCCTATGGGGCCTCATGGGTTGATCATAGATAAGCCTTGCCTACGTTATACACAAAAAGAACATGTAGTTCGACTGAATCGACTGATTTACAAGACAAAGATATGAACATACGAGAGACAACAGTTTATTATGACAGACTCCTAAAGGACTGACCTAGGGTGTCTTGGGGGCACATCAGTGATGGCCTTTCCTACCTTCAAGCTCAGAGATGATGTAGTTCGATAAGAGGACTTTTTTTTTAGATTTTTGATATTTGACCTTTTTAGGGTTTTTGATGTTTTCTAGATGTTTTGGATTTTTCCTTTACAATTTTTTGAATGTTTTTGGATTTTAGTTGTACAATATTTTGCAAATGTTTTTCGGATTTTTGAGATAAACGTTTTATAGATTTTTTTGGTGTTTTCTAATCAAATTTGGAGGCAACGATACCTAGATCACAATGTTGATGTCACGTTGTGAGATATAAGACATGTATCAAGAGTTATTTGAAAACAAGAGTGCAATAACATGCCTTAGTGTTTAACAATTCTTCATAATGCAATGGATAACCGAGATAGGTAATGTGTATGTGAATATTATTGTAAAGTTTTAACATGCTAGATATGGGCTATGGGACTTCATGAGATAAAATGGTAAAGAGCCTATCAAAAGTTTGCCATGAGTAGAGTTGAAGTATTTGCTAAATCTTTGTCAAGATTAAGATAAAGTGGAATATATGGATAAATCCAGATTGGATGGATGGAGGGAACATTGGTTTTATCATGACAAGGATGAGATGCTTCTATCTAAGAAGGATCATATAGATGCTCAATTCTACTCATGATGCATGTTTTCCAGGTTTTCATCATAGTACTTTCCCAAAGAGCCACCGTAGTGGTTTCACTAGAGGACAATTTTTATCTTTACTATTTCCAATCTATTTCTTATCTTTTTTTATTTTTATCTTTTTTTTTATTTTTTTTTTTTTTGATATTTTTTGGAAATGTTAGCCTCATGTTGAACCACCTAGTCGTACTAATGTGGAGGCCACTGTCATAATGTGCTACCAGTATCCTTCTTGAAGAAGCTACCTTGCTAATATACAAGCACTTAAATACAACCTTGAAGGACTCTAATCTACCTTGTGGATACCATAATTAACCTTGTCTATGTGCACACATCACAATAAGGTTCCTTCGAAATCCTTAATATGAAGGGTAGCTGCCAACACATGGTCAATGCGAGAATTGGATATTGTGAATGGAATGTATAGTGTCATGCATGAAGGAATATGAGATGGATTGGTCAATAGTTTGAAACCTTTGAATCTCCAAACTTGGGAAGATGAGAGATGATGGATGGGGATGGAGGTTTTCATGGAATTAGGACCAACCACTAGATATACTTTGTTCCTTGATTGAGAAGCTTGATTTTGTATTTGAGGACTCTTTTGATGGATACATTTCTCCTTTTGATTTTTCCCCATAGTTTCTTTGACTAATGGTGTTTTGGAAGGATGATTTTCTTTGTTTTTCTTTGGTATCCATTTGTATTTTCTTTGTCTTTTTTTCTTGACGGCTTCATTTGTTTTGATGATCTTTACCTTGTTTTGATAGGAATTCTTCCTTTTATGTTGGTCAGAATTTGTATATGAGATGATGGGTGAATGCCAACTCATGATACAGTTAGTTGTAGCATTGACAATATTTTCATCATAAGGATTCTTCATGCCCCATATGTTGATGTTTTTTGTAGACAAGGTTGCCCCTGACATTCTGAAGGTATGATCAATACCTAATCCTTTTCCCTGATAATGTATCCTATGATCCATGGCCACTGAATATGACTTGTCATGAACACATGATATTCCTATGGGTTCTTGTTGTTCAGGAATATGAACTATTTTCTTTGATTCCATAACATCATTATCTATTAATACTGCTTCAAAAGATGTTGGTTCCAATTCAAAAGAATTCAATGATGCATAATCATTGTAAGAATCAATAATCTTGACCGTTTCTTTCTCATGAACTATTTTATTTTATTCTATGACATCATTATCTATTGATACTACTTCAAAATATGTTGGTACTAATTCAAAAGATTTTGATGATGCAAAATCACT
>VDFB02247075.1:0-82364 GCA_007258455.2 Sequoia sempervirens
TTTTAAACCTCTATAATTTCTTATAATTGCTTATAAAATAAAATTTAAATTAAATACTGATATTAATTTTTGAAAAAAAATTTACTGATAATTAATTATTATACAAACTCTTCTCTAATTAATATTTTACTTAGTTTTTAACCTTTTCTAAATATTAATGTTATTTTGTTTTATCTTTTTACAAATTATGAGTGGCATTTGCTTTTGACTTTTGTTATTAAAACAACATTTAATACCACCATTTGAATAGGGAATGTAGTCTTCATTTTGAAATAGATCTATATCATGTATTAATGGAAGTAGTTTGATGATGGACATTACTATGATAGCTCAACTACCCATTTGAGTCTTGTTCTTCAAAATTGTTCAACTTGTAGTTTATAAAAACTTTTGATTTGTCCATAATAAGTGTTAATATGTAACGTGGGCGAAAAGGATGAGTCTCTCTACATTATTTGTCACCAAGATTGAAAAGAAAATGAAACTTGGTGTGAGAATTAAGAGCATCATCTATTTTCAAACACCTGGCTACAAACAAGTGGCAAACATGATCAAGCATTTACATGCATGGGTATTTAGAGTATGTTGAAGGCTTGTTTTTCATGCATGCTTTAGGGTCATAATGTTCCTAGTTATTATTTTCAGATTGTTTGATCCTTAGTTTCCCCTTTAGAGTCATTTATTAATATTTAGGGTTTCACCTCTATTACTTATTTTTTTAAAAAAAAATTATAGCTGGTTTATGTATTTTATGGTTGATAATAGCTCCCTCCACTTGGTCATTGTTATCATCCTCCACTTTCAACCTTTTCACACATAACTTTTCTTCTTTCCACCCTTACTCTTTATCATTTGTACCCTTTACACAAATTAAAGTTATTTCCCCCATTTGATCCCCTTATACAGGTTATGTCTGGATGTTTATCTTAGTTTGGTCACGTCTATATGCATAGGATTGCACAAAACAAGTAAAAATGAAAGTGTGTTAGTGTTTTTTAATAGAAAATTGGGTATGAATTTATATGATTACTTTAGCTCACATATTGTGAGCTATAATTTATTTCATCTGCAATGACAACTCCACTCATTCCACAAATTAAGTTGGGCAGTCAAGGATTATAGGTATTACTATTTTTTGTCTTTTTACCATGTTTGGTCAATATTTTGGATGATATAAAAATTGTGCATGAATGATTTATATCTATGGAATTGGAATGGACTATTAATGTAGGTTTCTAAGGTGGGATATGGATGAATGGGGATTTTTGGAATGTACAGTACACCTTTATCCCAAGAAGATGAAATTTCCTTGATTAAACATGCCTTTGCGAAAGGAATAACATGTTTTGATACAATAGATGTGGTAGTGTGTTTTCAATTTTTTGATTCTCTACCCCTGTTTCTGCTCAAAAGTTGTAAAATTGTTGTATTTCTTTCTAAGGTTATGCAAAAATTTCTCTAAGTATGCATTAGGGTTGTAAAAAACCTAAAAAACCCTAACTATGCCTTGCATTTTAATTCTAATCTTTCATTGACTTGTTTGCTCAATTTATGGTACCTTAAGTTATGTGTGAAGCCCTTTTATCTCATAAGGTTACTGACTTTGTTTCTTCTTTCCTAGCGGCCACTTGTCTCAATTAACTCATGTGCAAATTAAAATGACTTAAGTGATTCCATGCTAATACCTTTAGTGAACCCATTGTCTACCATGTGTCATGTTTCTATTTTTTTTGCATGTTTGTGGGTTATTTTTTATTAAAGAAAAGGGAGGCTACAAAATAGCCAAAGGGTGACATTTTTCCTCTTTCTCATTGGCTTTCATATGCTCAAAGGAGCTTAGTTACTAAAGAAAAAATAAAGGTGTGGAACCACAAAAAGATTAACACTTGGTATCATTTGGTATTGTTTTGTGAGTTCACAAATTCCTCAAAGTGGGCTGAGTTTTTTAGTGTGGAATTACAAGAGTACGACACGTGGATGTGTTTCATTGATTCTATGACTTTGCAAGCTCTTCAAGTTGGGTTCCATTTCAAGTCATGGAACTACAGAAGGTTGCCCCATGGACTCTTAGTTGATGTCACTTACCTTTTTGAAGACGCTCTTCTAAGCGATCCCATGCAAATGATGTGTAAAGTGACATGACTTGGAATATCCCTATTGGTCAAATTTTTTTAAAGCATGTAGACCTCTTGTCAAAATATTCAAACTTGGTCAAAGTAATTTTGGATCGTTTACCTTGTCTTATATCCAAAAGATCAATGGCTCACATTCAAATATGAAAATTGGGTAGTTGAATATGTTTGGCTCAAGTGAATGAACAGTAATGGTAGAAGTGACTAATGCTACCCAATCTTTCAAAGGATTTTCTCCATAAGTATTGCAACTTGATTGATGAGTGAAATCATTTTGTATTTATTCGAGATTAGAGAGCAATTTCTTGGCATTTTGTGACTTCTACAATGAGCTAGGGTGTGCAGAGTGTAAAATCAAGTGAGTTCATAATTTCAAGCCCCTAGCTCAAAGAATTCTCAAAGTTTCTAGTATTTAGGTTTTATAATTAAAGCTATGAATCTAGTGAATTGTCTAAAAATATTCAAAACCTAGATTTCCACAAAAACCTAGATCAAAAATAAAATTGTAATGATAAGCCAATCATCTTCACTAAAAAGACCTTTTGATGAAGACCTAATTGTACAATTCCCCATGTCATCCAAAAAGGTTGTGTGCACCCATGAGACTAGTGTTGCAAGTGGTATATTAGAAAATGGAAGGGAATGTAGGGATGGAGAACTCCCTCTAATAAGATGAAGCCTCTTCACCCATTGGTACAACAAGAGGGTTTGTAGGGTCTCCATTTAGAATGTATAGATTTATGACCTAGGAAAATTAATTGTCCCCAACATCTTCATGAATGTGGAATTCATCAAGTATGTGGCTAAAAACTATGATGAAAAATTTAGAATTGTTTGGTCTTCCAATGGTGGAGTGTTGATGCATGTTGATAAAGCTTACATTTTTAAGGTTTTTGGCCTAAAATTAGTGGCAAACAAGGTTATAGATTTTAGTCTTTTCAAGAAGAAGTATCAACAAGATAGTCATAGTTATAGATTCCTATGGTTACCAAGGCACAGGTTGAAAGGATTTGAAAAAAAATATATTAGAATTCCAAAAAATTAAGTTGAGACCTTCAATATTGACTTGTTTGAGGACTACTTTATTAAGACTTATCATTCACTTTGGCAAGTCCTTAGTGGAGATGCCAAGACCAAAATCCCCATGTCATTGATGTACATGGTAGTTGACATTCAAAACCCTCTAGTGAACAATGAATTTGATTTTTCCACTTATATATCCAATGGAATTCATAAGCAGTTGATGGAAATTAAGGCCAAAAATAAAGTGGTAAACTTTAGGTGGTATTCCCTACTTTTCCACATGTTTCTATACGAGGGAAGGACAAAATGGGTCCAAGCATTATAGGTCTGAATGGTAGATGATAATAAAAATTCTCTCCCTTTCCAATTTTGGACTTATGTCTTGGACATGCACCGTGAATCTTCAAACTATGTGGTGTTTGAGGACCATTTTATAATAAGGGTTTTAGGTTTCATGGGAGGAGATGAAGGCAAGTTGCAAAAACAAATTATGGATTTCTTAAGGCCCAAAGAAACAGTGTTTGAGTTTGTGTGCAACACAATTGGGGAGGTTGGTATCTCCATTTAGATTCAATAGTGATAAGATTATATTGGTAGCCTGTGGGACCCCACATTATGAAAAAATATGTTCCTTTGAGACTAGTATATCTCTAGATAATATGGTAGTTAAATGAAGCTGTCAAAATCCACCTAAATGGACAAAAGAAGGGCTCTTTCCATTCTCTAATGTATTTTTAGATTTCATAGTGACTAGGGAGGGCCTAAAGCTCATATACCCCATGATCCAAACATACAAGATGGTCCTAGAGATCACAAGAGCATTTGATCTTGAAGGCTTTATCAACCAAGTTAGAACGAGTGTTAAAAGATCCTCATTTGTACACCAAATTTTCTTTGGTGAAGATGTGATGACAAATTACCTCATTGAAAAGGAGTTGAATGAAAGAAGAATGAAATGTTTCTTTCAAAAAATTAGAGGATCAAAAGGCTAAGAAAATAGTCAATTATCCTTGAACATATGTAAAAATAATAGATCCTATTTCCAGGGTCAAAAGGTATTGGATAATGCTGAGAAGTTAAGTGGGAAAACCCCAATGGTTGAGGAGAGACTCTCCTACTAGCCACAAGTGGATCCATCTATGTATGGATCTATTAGAAGAGGAAAGGGACCAACAGTGAAGGATCTATCCCCCCAATACTAGCCACTTATAGTAGCCACACCTCCTCAAGAACCCCCTACTACTACTATTGCTTCCCAAGAAAAACCTTAGAAGAAAAGGACGCTTGATCAACCATCATTGGTTGATTATCCTCTAGTTATTGATGAAGAAGAGGAGGTAGAGGTCACTAAGGAGGAGGCAAGTCAATAAATTTCCTTTCCACCAAGGGTAAATGTAGCATGAATACCACAAGGCCAAATGGGCATAAATGTAGGAAGTAGGAAGGATGAGGTCAATCACACAAGGGTTGTTGCATGTACACAATTCATCTATGATGATTAATTTGTTAAATCTAAGGAGTTTAAGGACTTTATAATCATAATAATAAGAGAGGAATTCCATGAAAAGCTAAAAAAATAAAAAGGTGAAGTCCACCCCTCCAAGTATGAGGAAGTTACACAAATTGTGTTCATGGAAATTGAATTTGATGTCAAAAACGTAACACCAGAGGAAGGGAGGAGGTTGGTGAGAGAGAGTAGAAAAATTCTATTGATAGAGTGGGATATTGCTTCTACAATAGCTTTAATCACTATTCAAAGACAAAATGAGAAGATATTTTCTTTTGATGAGCAGGCAAAGCAAGCATACTTTAGGTCAGGTTTCAATCCTAAGTGGGAAACCTTGGCCATATGGGCTCTAGCTCCAAAATCTAACAAGCCTCAATTGATAGAGATTGCACAAGAAATTAAGGGGATTCTGATAGACAAAAGATTATCAAACACCACAACTCCCCAATTAGGTTTATTAGTTGTTCATACAACTAAGTTCAATGAAGCAACTACCAAGAGACTATAGAAAGAATATGATCAATTATCAAAAGATCATGTTAAGATTACTATTGAATACAATAAGTTGAAGATGTAGGAGCCACCACCAATATCACCACTGATCATCTAGTATTGAAATAGTAAGTTCCTCAACCTCGAGCTTCTCAAGTACTCTGATGAAAGAAAATGAAGCTTTAACTTCAAAGATAGAGAAGTTGGAGGAGCAATTGAAAAATGATCAAGGGGAATAGAAAAATAAAACTAATAGTATAGTGGAGGATGTAATAAATCATAGAGTGTCCAAAATATTTGGGAAATTAAAACTCCCTTCAAGCTTACTCAAATCTTGAGGATGCTTATGCTAAAATTACAAAGGATCAAGAGAATCTTGGGAATACAATTAAAAAATGGATACTTACAATTGACAATATATAGGGAATATACAAGGGAGCAAGACTTGATGATGATATACCTGATAACATTTTGCATACATGGGATATGGCCAAATTGGTAGGGGAGTTGCAAACATATATGACAAAATTGGTGTAGTAAATAAATACTATATTCAAGATTTTTGAAAGCATAGAAATGAAAGTCATGCCTAGCATCTTAGATGGAAGTGGAGAGCTCAAATATTTAGATAAATGGAAGGTAGGCTTCAACATAATGGTCCCTAACCATGCAACCTTCATTTGTGCTAGTGATGATGTGGACACAGCTTTACTTATTTCATTATGTGGAAACCTAGAATGGGAAAAACCATAGTGAGAAGAGTTGCTTGGAGCTACTATCCAAATCTAACGTCACATAAATAATGAATAACTTACAATAAAAAAGTAGGCACTAAACTATTAGAAACACCAATCCCCAATTGTATTTGTAGGCACCAACCTACTAGAGACATTGATCCCCAATACAAAGATTTGAGCACTAACTTAAAAGGAAAGACACCAGTCCTACCGAATTACAAAGATATGATTTGTGAATCTTCAATGCTAATTACACAACTTACACTTGGTTTGATGAACCTTTGAACACACTCCTACACAATATATGATCTTTTGACGATGGTGCACAATGATTGAGATGCAATTCACATTACATCACTCGAATATAACCCTCACACTTCCTCGCACATGCAATGATGATTCGTCATTGAATGACTTCTAGATATAGATATATACATTTTAATACGTTAACAATATTTCATGTCGACCAAGAATCCCTTAACACCATCCATAATTAATCAGGTCAGCTAAGAGTGGACCTAATTCAAATTGACATGAAGCGTATAGAAGTTCGGTCCTAAATCATTTTTTTGCTGCCAATAATTTATGATATTGTGTTCTTCCTTTAGAGATCTTAACTTGGACCTATTTCATCTTCACATGCTTCCTCCAGTTAGCTCACACTTCCCTTCTCTGGTGCAAACACTTAAACTCTATTCATAGATAGCCAGTGAACATAAAAAACACTCTATTACATCCAAATTTATTTTTGTTGAAGCTCACCCTTTGAAACTCTGGAACTTGATACAATATGAGTAACTTTACTTTAGGCCCAAAACATTGCCTATAACATTCAACTGCAAAAGAGTGTGGAGCAACATATAAGTTATATAGTGTAATATAGTGCATGAGTAACAATCCATAGACTACTTCCACAAACGCTTTTAGACTAATTCCATCAACTAGAATAGATATAAGCATGATATTTCAAGCATACTTGTGATGCAGTGAAGTTCACCTATCCTAAGTGATGCAAAACAAAATGATGCAAAGAAGGAAACAACACTACACAACCTTGAGATTATCCTAGTTGAAGTCAAATAAAAGAAAAGATAAACAAGAAGAGATTTACCTTTGTTCAAGTTGATATTTGGTTGGCCCTTGGATTGTTGATGTTTTGTATGCTCCTTGATGGCAAGAGTGCTAAGAGTGGATTGAATGAAGATTAAAATGATGAATGTGGGTATTTTGATAGATGTAAGAGATGGCTACAATGAAAGCTTGAAGATGTGCAATAATGGTGGATGAGTGTATGAATGCAAGAGGGTTGAAGTTGTTGAATGAAAATGTGATTGTGAATAATGCATAATGAGAGAATGAATATAAATCCTTTATATTTAGGGGAGAATTCTCTAGAGAATTCAATAGTTGAGATTTTTTTTTAACATGGTCAAGATGGAGGGCTATGGTGAGTTGAGGACTCACAAGCCCTCACATCTTGCCATGTGGAAGATGAAATGTCAAAAGGACATGTGATGTGGAAAATGACTTATGATGTGGAGGTATTTTCAAGTACCTTGGGATGAGAATGATGGTGACAAGTGAGAGGACCATGGGAATGAGAGAAGTTGTTGGAGGGATAAAAGTGAATTTAAAATTCACATGCTTGGGGATATCTTAAGGATAAGACAAGGTTCCCAAAAAGGAAGTTGAGAAGTACCTTGTGGATAAGACAAGGTGTTTAAAAAGGTAAGTACTTGTCCCATGTGACTGATGTGACATCTCAATAATCATATGGGGAAGGTGAGAGCCTTGAAAGGATAAAATGGAATTAAAATTCCATTAAGAAGGACATGGGGATAATAAAAATAATTTAATATTCCTTGGGAGATGGGAGAGTTAACTAAGATGTTGATTAGACTAGCTAATCAGTGATTTAGAAGACAATTAGTGGCTAATGAAGATTAGGAGCTAACTTGAAAAGTTTGGAGGATGTGACACATCTTAATCATGGATTAGACATGTGCACATCCCTAATGATGGGATTAGGAGGTGGAATAAGATTAAGAAAAGGTGATGGAGGATGTGACATGTGAGGAATTAAATAAATGTATTATTTATTTAATTGTTTTGAGGAAAAAAGGGAATAAAGGGTAAGGTATTTAATTATTAACTAAATACCTTAGGGATTTAGAAGAATTAAGGGTATTAATTAAATAATAGTAATATTACTTAATTAATGTCAATAAGAGGATATTTAGATGAAAAGGGACAAATTTGGACAAATGTAACTGTCCAAATTTAGGTGTCTCATTTTTCCCCTCTTTGAGATGGTGCTATGAAGTAGCATCATTTCAAAGAAGAGTAAAAGATAAGACCAAGAAGAAGATGGTTAGATTGGAAAAGATGGCCCAGTCATCAAAGAGGTGAATAGGAAGAAGGATGATAGGGATGAAGATGAAGATTAGGGATTTGGGATGCCACCTTGAGAGGACATGCGGGTTCAAGAGAACACAGGTGTGCTCTCGAAATGGATGAGACGATGAAAGGGGAGATGAGGGAGATGATGCAAAGTGATGGATAAGAGAGGATGATAAGAGATAGAAGATTGTGAAGCACAAATGGATTTAAGGACAAAGGTGATGTTGCCCCAATCAAGCTACAAGCCAAAATGGGTTGATGATGGATGGAGTTTTGTTGATGAGGGAATGGATATCCTGAAACAACACGAGAATAGCGAAGGATACATCCCGATGATGATGATGAAAGCGTTGTTGATGAGGGAAGGATACATCCCAGAACAACACCAAAGGATAGGGAAGGATACATCTCAAAGATGATGACAATCAAAGTGTTATTGATGAGGGAAGGATACATCCCAAAACAACACCAAAGGATAGGGAAGGATACATCCGATGATGATGATGGTTGGATCAAGGGTTGTAGCAAGGCTGGGAACAAGACCGAGGATCTGATTAGATGATTTGTGCTAGATTTGATTAGATGAGGATTGGATGGAGATGTGAGATGGTTGAAAATATGTTTAGAATAACCAATCTATATTATTATAAAAAGATTGAAAATAGGATGAAATAATGAGGATTGATGAAAAGATGGATGAGAAGAGAGGGAGGATACATGCAATGTAATGTAATAGAAAATTAAATGCAATCCTAATGCAATTTTCCATTTTCGAAGCACTAATTTTTGCTATAGCATAAGACACCAAGATGTTAGGGTATGAAGAACCAAGATGGATTAGTGTCTAGTGCATGAAACAAACACAACAAACAAGAAGGATATCCCAACACCCCAAAGTCATGATGACTTTGGTCAGGCCAGGTATTAGGATAACCACAAGCACAAAGGATGCCCCAACATAATACAAGATCACATGGATCTCGGTGGGTACTGCGCGGGACAATCAAGAAGACAACAACAAAGAAACAAAAATCAAGATAAGCCCCTATGTTTACCAGTCAAAGCACACCATGATATGATGGATCAAGGCGACCATGACAAGTGATGACAGGGAGCTCAAATGATAAACAAAATCCAAAAGCATCAAAAGACCACAATTGATTTCAAACGTCCTTTTCCATATGATCAAGGGGATGAACTATGATTGATGAGGTCTATTAGGAAGGATGCATCCTGTTGAGACTGAAGATGGATACTAAACTAAAAGATCAATATGACGTAGGATACTCAAAACTGATTGGATCTCATGATACAAGTAGATTTCCTTTGTTAAGAACCAACTGGAATAGGGCATAACTTGATGACATGACACACGACACAAGACGTGAGACACAAGACATGAAACAGACACACCCTAAAGACCTAGGGGCTCAGGGTTCGATCAAAGATTAGCCTTGCCTACGTGAAAGCGCATAGCCCTTGTAATTCAATAAAAGGCTGAGGACTGACCATGGATAAAAGTGGGAAGAGTACAATGGAGACCAATGATGGATGACAAAGACCAGACTAACAAAAGAAAAGCCTCGGGGGTCGATCAAATGATCAACCTTGCGTACGTGAAAGCGCAGGGGCAACGTAGTTCGATAAAAGACCAAAGAGAAACAATGGACAAGGGATGATGAGATAACCCTGATAAGGGGACAAAAATTATGGGACCGATATGATGAGACAAGATAGACCTATTGGATTGGATAGGATGATGGTAATCATGAAGCTCAAGGATGGGATAGTTATCCAAGTCATCAAAATGAATTGGGAGGATGACACGATGGAGAGATGGCTGATGATAAGTGAGAGTGATGATGATGAGATAGATGACATTGGATTGCATGGGGAGAAGCCTATAGCCAGATACTAATGACAAGGGATTATGAGATGGGATGAGGATAGAGATGAATGGATAAGGAGATAAGGATGGGGAGATGAAAAGGATTGTTTGGATTGGTAAGGAGATAAGGATAGGTAGGAAGATAAGGATGGGGAAATGGAGGGGATTAGTTGGATGAATGATGTCTCCAAGGACTTATGTCACAAAGGAAGTAGATGCCCCACTCTAGATATGGCATGTGTAATGAGGCATTAGGGATAGAAGATAGAAGGATATGCAAATAAGGGAGTGAGATGGATATGGATAGGATGTATGGATTAAGGAGATTAATGGTAGCATGATGGGTGGACAAGGAAGATAGATGGATGCAGGAAAGGATTAGCATAGCGTATGGATGAAGTGAATGTATACCAAGTGGTTTCCAAAGCATGGATATATAGGTGCCCCTATCTTTATCAAGATCACAAGAAGGATGGAGGGGTTGGAGATAGATTGGATATGGCAGGCAGGATGTGTAAGACAGGTGGGATGGAGGAGATGGGTGAAGGGGATGGAGTTGCCCCCAAGTATGGAAGTAAGCTAGATGGGGCATTTACACATGATGCCTGGTTTCTAGGTTTTCATCATGGTATGTATCCAAAGCGCGTGTTTTCCTAGTTTTCACCATTGGACGAATTATTTCTTTTTACTATTTCTTGATTTTTTTTAAAAAAAATTGTGTATTTTTTGACTTTTTTGACTTTTTGGATAGCATGCGGATGGAGATGGATAAGGATAGGGATGTGGATAAGTGGATTTAGAAGATATGTGATAAGGAGATGGATGAAAGACTCAAGCATCAAGTTCCATGTGAGGTATTAAGAGCCCATATTTGAAGCGATTGTTGGATGTTGGTACAACCTTATTGGGATAAATGGACTATGCAAGGGAATGGATTAAGGGGATTTGATGGGGAAGATATGTGGGATAATGGATGGGATGTTGGAAAGTGTATGGATGGAATGATGGGGTAGGTGTGTGATGGGGTGATGAGTTCAGAACCAACATGGACACATGTGGTGGTGGATGTGAAAGGATAGGAGGATTAGTGGATGGATGATGTGGGGATAATGGAGGAGATGGGATAGTCAATTTTGGGACATAAGGACCCAAAACAAATTTAGGATATGGTGGATGAAAATGATTAGAGTTGGGATTAGAAACTTTGGATGTTGTTACATATGTTTCATTCAAAGGCCTTGTATCTTTGTTCTTTGGGATCCACATGGTTTTGATTTTTGCATTGGTGGGTTTTGTGGCTTGTGGTTTTGATTTGAATTTTGGATTTGATTTTTCTTTTCTTCAACATGTCTTTTTAAGGGGACACGAGGAGATTTAGATTGATGTGGATGTTTAGATTTATGCATTTTTATTTTGGCATCCAAAATTCTTTTAGTAGTAATGGGGTGGGTGTAAGGAGATGAATGATGTAGAGGAAACATGAATGGAGTGACAAAGGTAAGATTTTCGGGATGATATGTGGATGAAGGATGCGTAGGTACGTGCCTTTATTGATCTTGATTAGGGAACATGAGAGTGGGATGTTTATGATGGGTGACATGGATAGGTGATGGATGGATGAAAGGATGAATAGGACGAGATGGAGGAGGTGATTTTGGCATATAAGGCCCAAAATAGATGTAGTAGCTGGAGGATGTGTGATGGTGGATGGAGGGACATAAGGACCCAAAATGGATGGAGTAGATGAAGGATGGGAGACGATGGATGGGGGAATGTAAGGACCCAAAATGTATGGAGTAGATGAAGGAGGAATATGGATGGTTGTTTGAAGGTGATACGATGGAGGGGGAGGATGGCAACAAATGATTTGGTGGAGTGATGGGAGGAGCCTCTTATTCATTTAGAAGAGGATTGTTGAGGGTTTGTGGAGGTTGTACCAACATTTTTGGATTACGATTCATGAGTAGTACATTTGAGACCTTGCGTATAGGAGTGTTCTTTGACTTGGTTAGGCTCTAAAATACCTTGCTCATGAAGGCCTAAACCTTTTCCTTGATAGTTCATGTTCTTGAGCATTCGATCCATGATAGGATTTTTGTTATTCTGGAAGAATGATGTGAGTCCATTATTAGGTGGAGGACGATGGGTGGTATATATGCTTTGTTTTTCTTCTGCAAGGAGACCACCATGGAAGAATGTGAGAGTACTAAGGGGATATAAAAGCGATGTGGGGATAGTAGGTTTAGGTGACGATGGAGGATCATGAGATGGAGATGATGGGGTAGCATCATCTTGATCAGGAGGAGTGAGTGGTAAGGGATCATGAGAGGGATTAGGTGATAGGATAGGATCTGGATTTGTGACAGTAAGTAATAAGGGCTCATGCGATGGAGTGATCGGATCTTGAGTGGCAAGGGGATCATGGGATGGAATGGATGGGGGACTTTGATCTTGAGATAGAATAAATGGGACGATAGGATCTTGATCGAGAGGAAGGGATGTGTTGGTATGCTTTGGAGCAAGCTCTTGGCATGACTCATCTTGCGTGGATGGTATAATGATGGAGTGTTTGAGGGAATCTTTAAGTGGGGGAGATGGAGGGATAGGGGATTCATGAAGTTCATGAGAATGGATTTCGGTGCTACTAGGAGTGGGAGGAGTGGATTGGATTTGTGTGTCTTTGATGGATTGGGTGGATATAGGAGTAGGAGGAGTGGATTGGATTTGGTTATTTGTGATGGATTAGGTGAATCTAGGAGTAGAAGATGGCGATTGGGTTTGATTGTCTTCGATGGGTTCAGTGGCTCTCGAAGTAGGATATGGGGGTTCAATGGATTTGGTGGGTTTGATGGTTTCAACAGTTTGAGTGGTGCTAGGGGTGGTACCATCAATGATAGGTGTGGTATGAAGAAGGGTCTCATCACTAGTGGCCGTGGATGATGGATTGGGATGGCATGGTTCTATGACTTCAAGGTGTGGATTTGGGGATGTCTTCCTTGTCATAAGTCCTTGGAGAACTTTCGAAGTGAGAATTGTGCATATTCTAGGCTTAGTTAGGGTGATGGGAATAGATGAAGGATTAGGGATTGGTGAAGGATTGGTGGACTAGGATTAGATGGGGGAATGGGATTGGATGTAGGATTGGGAGTAGGTGGAGGATTAGGATTGGATGGAGGGTTAAGGTAGGGGTATTGGAATGGTGAATTAGGATAGGAGGGCATGGACGGTGGATTAGGACAAGAGGATATGACTGGTGGATTGTAATAAAGGTATTGGGATGTTGGATGGGAAGATTGAGATGATGGATTGATATAGGAGAACACAAATGATGGATTGAGATAGGAATATGTGGATGTTGGATTAGGATAGGTTGATGGGGGTGTAAGATTAAGATAAAAAGGTGTGGATGCATGATTAGGATGGACAAACTGGTAAGGAGGATTAGGATAGGGGGACATGGATGGCAGATTATAGGAATATTGGGATGGTAGATTAGGATGGGAAGATTGAGATGGTAGATTGGGATACGAGGATGTGGGTGTTGGATAAGAGAAAGATTTAGATGTAGAATATGATGAATATGCAGATGGGGAAGATACCGGATATCCCTTGTCAAAGGTAGCATAAGAAGCGTTATTAGGCATGGAAGAAGATGTAGCAGGATAGCTCAGAGGGGTGATTGGATTTTGGAAAGCGGTTGGGGAAAGCTTACTAGAAATGATGGCATCAAGGGGATCTATTTCATATACCTCTTGATTAACAAGACTCTCGTTATCGTCGTCAACATAATTAGGATTCCCCTTAACTACTATTTTTGGTTGCACTGGTGATGGATAAGGATTCATGATGTTAGATTAGATGGATAGGGATTGAAAAGATGGGAATATATGATTAGAAGGAAAGAGCAGATGATAAAAATATAAATAAGATGAATTTGAAGATGGAAGAAGGGATCTTAAGATTTGTTTTGATATCAACAGATCTTGGATGTAGATGGGTTAAAGCTTAGATTGGGATTTAGGTTAAGCTCATATTGGGATTGGATTAAAGCTCAAATTAGGATTGGTTTAAAGCTTAGATTAGGATGATTGGAGGATGTGATGGGATTGATTCTACACCAGGTTCAGGGGTTTTAACTACAGGACGTAAGGTGTTGACAATCAAATTTTTCTAGATTTGGCAGTTTTTAAAAATTGTAATTTTTTTCCATTTTAGGTAACTACACAGGCATATCTTTGAGAGTCTAGTTTTTTCCCAAAAACTTCCTAAAACTAAGGTAGGATTAATTGCCAACTAACATCCTAAATCTAATACATGCATTCTAAGTTATTAATGAATAATTTTTTCAAAAATTGGAAAAAAACACTAAATTGTGATTTTGAGGGTCAAGATGAATGTTTGAGGCCCCAAAAATGTGTTGAAATGGGGCCCAACCGACTATGGGTCTATTGGGAATCCACATGCCACCTCATAACACAACCACCCATTAAATTTCAACCCAAACAGATACCCAAGTCAAAAGTTATGGCCTTCGAAAGTTTTTGCGTCAAAATCAAAATCCCTGAAACAAAATTTGGGTGATTGGGATGGATGATTTGATGATGGATATGGACTCTAATGATGTTCTAAGAAGCCCCTATGTGATTTGGTCAATGAAATGATTACTTTCAAAAAGTGTTGATGAACGGAAACGATGATGACAAGAAGACAGATGAAGGTCTATTTTTGGGAAAATTTGCCTATTTGGAGGGCAAGGTCGCCTATCTATGGGTCAGGTTCGCCTATCTATTGGGCAGGTTCACCTATATGCTGGGAAGGTTTTCCTATCCATTGGGCAAGTTTGCTTATCTGCTGGGTAGGTTCACCTATCCACTAGGTAGATTCACCTATTGAAGGGCTAGTTCACCTATCTGCTTTTAGATCCTCAGAGCAGAGAAACAGACCTTCGAAATGGGCAAACAGACTATCAAATTAGGGAAACGAATGATCAAATCAGGGAAATGGATGATTGGATTAGGGAAACGAATTCTCAAAATGGATGAATGAGTGCTCAGAATGAGGAAATGATTAATTGGAAGGGATGAATGAATCTTAGAACGAGGAGACGAAAGATCATAATGGATGAAAGAATGCTCAAAATGAGGAAATGGACACTCGAAATGAGGAGATGGATGCTCAAAACGGGGAAGCGGATGCTCAAAATGATTGAATGAAGGGTGAAATTAGCTTTTTGGGGGGCAGGTTCACCCAAGTTAGGGTAGGTTCACCTATTCAATGAAAGATAGGTGGGAAATGGATGCTAAGAACAGGTAAGCGGGTGCTCGAGTCAAGGAGATAGATGCTCGAATCAAGGAGATGAATGCTTGAAACAGGGAACATATGCTTAGAATGAGGAGACGGATGCTCGAAATGAGGAGATGGATGGTTGGATTAAGGAAATGGGTGTTCAGAACGAGCAAACAAGTGCTTGGAATGACTGAATGAAAGGTGAAAATGGTTGTTTGGGGGGAAGGTTTGCCCAAGTTGGGGCAGGTTCGCCATTTGAATATAGGGTAGGTTTGCCCAAGTATAGGGTAGGTTTTCCCAAGTATAGGGAAAGTTTGGCCCAACTTGGGGCAAGTTCACCCAACTGGAGAGACTAGTTGTTTTGCCGACAGAGGGTAGAGTCGCCCTTGTTTAGGGTAGGGTTGCCCCTGTTGAAGGCAGGTTCACCCCTCTATGGGGCAGGTTCACCTATTCAATGAAAAGTTTGACAATTTTGATAGAAATAGGCTAAAAAATGACTGAGACAAGGGGCAAGTTCGCCCCTCTGCAACAGACCTGGACTTGACTTAAGTGAAAATAGCTATGGCAAGGACCAAAAACACAACAAACAACAAGCAAAAGATAAGGCTAACTTGACTGAACAGGAATTCACTTGTCCACACAAAAAAAAAATTGTTCAAACAACACGATCCTACGATTAGTATGAAGGGTATGGCTAACACATTCCTCTAACTAGGCTAAATAAGGCAACTAGGGAGTGCTTGATATATGCTCGATACGTGAGGCACAAATTGTGAACACCAACCCGTCACAAGTGTGATTCGGGAACCCCAGCAAGATACTGAAGACTCAGACCAACTCTTCACGTCTATCTAGGCATCACCCTAGCTTCGACGCTCCACCATACACAACATGACTGGATTGAGGTACAAATTTTTTTCTCTCTCCCCTTTGTATACCCCACCGGTACACGTGGTTGGGATTGTCCCTTGGGGTGATGAAATCCACAAGCAGGTCTCACTAAGAAGAGAACACTAACCATTCTCAGCTACTCCCTAGGCTCACACTAAGTGCAAGGGGAAAGCATGAACGAGATAGTTCCCCATGGGTGACACAAAGAACTTGCAAACATGACAATCAGTAAGTTGAATCCCCCCTAATTAGATCTATGTGCCTAAATTAATAAGCAAAAACAATAAACAAAGCACACTAATAATGCTGAAATGATCATTCTACATGAAAAGTGTTAGTAGTTCAATCTTTGTTCTTCGACAAGCATGAAACAAGTTGCATAAATGTTAGGAAAAACATGCACACACTCACAAACAGATGACGTTAGGGGGTTAGTACCTCAAAACAATGAAAAAAAGAAGTTGGAAACAAAATTTGAAGCACTATTTTACCTCACAAATAGCTCTATCTAGATAGGTTCGCCCCTTAGTAGGGCAGGTTCACCCCTTTGCAGGGCAGGTTCGCCCCTTTATGGGGCAGGTTCACCCATCTGTAAAATTGAAGGAAAAAATTGTTTGGTGCTCAGATGGGCAATTCTGTAGGGCAGAATTGCCCCTGTTGAGGGCAAGTTCGCCCAAGTTGGGGCAAGTTCACCCCTCTGTAGTGCAGGTTCACCCCTTTGTGGGTCAGGTTCACCCAACTATGGGCGGGGTCACCTCTGTCTTGGTCAGAGTCGCCTCTCTGCAACATGAATGTTCAAAACATGAAATGACAAAAAATGTGAAAGCAAGGGACCTATTTGTGGGTCCCACCAGGTGTGCCAAAAATGTGATGCAGTGAAATTTACCTATCCTAAGTGATGCAAAACAAAATGATGCAAAGAAAGAAACAACACTACACAACCTCGATATTAGCCTAGTTGAACTCAAACAAAAGAAAAGATAAAAAATAAGAGATTTACCTTTGTTCAAGTTGATCTTTGGTTGGCCCTTGGATTGTTGATGTTTTGTATGCTCCTTGATGGCAAGAGTGATAAGAGTGGATTTAATGGAGATTAAAATTATGAATGTGGGTATTTTGATAGATGTAAGAGATGGCTACAATGAAAGCTTGAAGATGTGCAATAATGGTGGATGAGAGTATGAATGCAAGAGGGTTGAAGTTGTTGAATGAAAATGTGATTGTGAATAATGCATAATGAGAGAATGAATAGAAATCCTCTATATTTAGGGGAGAATTCTCTAGAGAATTCAATGGTTGAGATTTAGTCAACATGGTCAAGATGGAGGTCTATGGTGAGTTGAGGATGTTGGTATGTGGCGACTGATCAGGCTATACTATATAGCCCATGGTATATTGTACAACTTAGCCCCCTAACCTTGTCGGGGTCCGGGGCCGGGCTGAGCCTCGGGTGGGGGTTCGGAGGCGGCAGCCCTCGAGAAAAAATTTCTTCCTACTTTTTTGTGTGATCACCGAAAAATGGAAAAATCAATGAAAAAAGAAAAATTCGATTTTATAGAACTCAAAAATATAGAAACTTCTAAGTTTGGTAAAAAGGGGTTCGGATGGGTATTACTGTATGATAAAAAATGCGATTATTTGCAAGATTGTAACAGGTTTTACACTAGATAATAAAAGTATTGGATGGCTGCGGTTTGGTGGATGTAACCCAGATTGGGTGAACCACGTTAAATTTTGTGTTATGATTTATTTTGTGTATGTTTTAGTTTCTCTGTTTATTAATTAAAATCTGCATTTAATTGTTAGATTTTCCATCTCTAACCCTAACAAGTGGTATCAGAGCGGGTTGTGTTTTGATTATCGTCTGTAGGAAGGTCTCACGGCTAAGTGGGAGTCTCACGGTTGAGTGGGAGCAATGGCAGACGAGGGTAAGAAGGTTGAGAAGTTTAACGGGAAGAATTATCAGTTATGGAAGATGCAAATGGAGGACTATCTCTATTAGAAGGATTTATGGTGTCCATTGGAAGGGAAAACCAAGAAACCTGCAACAATGTCAGATGAGGACTGGGAGATCTTGGATAGAAAGGCTCTTGGTAGTATTCGTTTGTGCCTAGCACAAACAGTGGCGTTCAATATTACAAAAGCAAAGACAACTCAAGAGTTGATGGAAACCGGAAAAGTTATATGAAAAGCCTTCCGCTTCGAATAAGGTATTTCTTATGAAGCGTTTATTTAATATGAAAATGGTAGAAGGTGGGTCAGTTACTGATCATTTAAATGAGTTTAATATGGTCACCAGTCAATTAACATCTATAAAAGTAAACTTTGATGAAGAAGTTAGGGCTCTTGATTACGTGTTATTTTCTAAAAGTTGGAATAGCTTGGTAATGGTTGTTAGCAATTCTGTTTTTGGTTCGAATACATTGAAGTTTGATGATGTTGTTGGTGTTATTTTGAGCGAGGAAATCCGTAGGAAAAGCTCAAGTGGAACATCCACATCATGCAGTGTTTTGAATGCAGAAAGTAGAGGTAGAGCAAAGGAGATAGGAAATAATTCTGGATATCGTGGGAAGTCATGAGGAAAATCAAAGGATAGAAAGTCTCAATCTAGAGACAAGAAGGATTGCTGGTACTATGGTAAGCCGGGTCATCGAAAGAAAAGATTCTGGTCTCGAGAAAAATAAAGGAGACAAAAATGAAGGAAGTAAAGAGGAAATGTGGTAAGTAATAAATCTGATGAGGATGCTTTGATTCTTTCCCTTGATAATCTGATGATTCTTGGGTGTTAGATTCGGGGCTTCTTTTCATGCTACCCCCCATAGAAGTTATTTTCTTGATTATGTCCAAGGGATTTTGGGCTGGTTTATTTAGGAGATAACGAACCCTGTCAGATTGTTGGAAAGGGAAGAATCAAGATTAAGTTGCAGAATGGGAATCATTGGCTACTATGTGAGGTAAGGCATGTTCCAAAGTTAAGCAGAAATTTAATTTCAGCAGGGCAACTAGATGATGAAGGTTGTGTTGTTACTTTTAGTGATAAAAACTGGAGGGTCACAAAGGGTGTCTTAGTGGTAGCAAAAGGTGCAAAAGTAGGCACCTTATATCTTTGTACAGGTCATACTGTTCCTTCTACTTTAATTGTTACAGAAAAAGGTCAATGTTAGGAACAGTTGTTGCGATTCAGCAGGTAGAAGATCATCAGTTTTGTGGACTCTTCAGCAATCATAATAGACTTGGGCATATGAGTGCAAAAGGTATGAAAGTACTTCATTCAAATAATGTTTTACCAGTCTAAAATGTGTTAATATGGATTTCTGTGAAAGTTGTGTGTATGGAAAACAAAAGAGAGTTAGTTTTCTCAAGGATGGGAAGCAAAAGAAAGATGAGAAATTGGAGCTTGTGCATACGGATGTATGGGGACCAACTCAGGTATCTTCTCTCGGTGGCTTTGTATTATGTTACATTCATTGATTATGCAACTAGAAAGGTATGGATTTATTTCCTTAGGCAGAAATTTGATGTATTTAAAACTTTCAAAAAATGGAGAAGCTTGGTTGAGAATGAGATAGGTAAAAAGATAAAATGTCTCAGATCTGATAATGGTGGTGAGTATTGTATTAAAGAGTTTGAAGATTATTGTTCCTCTAATGGTATTCATAGGCAGAAAATAGTTCCAAGGACTCCACAGAAAAATGGAGTGGCTGAGCGCATGAATAGGATAATAATGGAGTGTGCACGGACTATGAGATTGCATGCTGGACTGCCTTTAAAAATGTGGGCAGAGACTGTAAACACTGTTGTTTATTTAATCAACATAGGTCCTTCTAATCCTCTGGGTTGTGGTATTCCAGAGGAAGCATGGAAAGGTAAGAAGGTGAGTTATTCTTTTCTCACAACCTTCGGTTGTGAAGTATTTGCACATGTAGATTATGAAAATAGAACCAAGCTTGATGCAAAATCAAAGAAATGTGTATTTGTTGGATATGGCATTGATGAATTTGGTTATAGGCTTTGGAATTTTGAAAATCAGAAAATTGTGAGAATCAGGGATGTCATATTCAATGAGAAAGTGTTGTACAAAGATCTGTTGCTTCAACATGAGAAGAAAGAAAAAGATTATGTAGTGTTGGATGATACTCCAAACAATGATGTTTCAGTGGTTCCTCATGCTGGGCAACAACAGCAACAACAAATTCCACAAACTCTTGTTAGACAATTTTCAAGGTTAAGTAGACCTCCAGAAAGATTCTCTCCCTCTTTGTATACTATTCTATTAACTGATGTTGGTGAACCAGAATATTATGATGAAGCTATGCAGGTGGATACCAAGGTTCAGTGGGAGCATGGAATGAAAGAAGAAATGGACTCCTTGCTAGAAAATCAGACTTGGGATTTATGCAAGTTGCCTACAAGTAAAAAGGTTTTACCAAACAAATGGATTTATAGGCTAAAAGAGGAGGATGGAGGTAAGAAAAGATTTAAAGCCAGATTAGTTGTAAAAGGATTTGCACAGAAAAAGGGTATTGATTTTAATGATATTTTTTCTCCTATTGTTAAAATGACTTCTATTCGTATTGTTTTAAGTATTGTGGCTGCGGAAGATTTGCATTTAGAACAGCTTGATGTTAAAACAACTTTTCTCCATGGTGATTTGGAAGAGGAAATATACATGGATCAGCCACAAGGATTTGAGGTCAAAGGTAAGGAGAAACTAGTGTGCAGATTGAAGAAAAATTTATATGGCTTGAAGCAAGCACCTCGGCAATGGTATTTAAAATTTGACAGTTTTATGGCTGAGCAAGGCTACAGCAGGTGTAATTCTGACCATTGTGTTTATTTTAAGAGGTTGGATAATGACAGCTACATTATTTTGTGTTTATATGTTGATGACATGCTTGTAGTTGGGTCTAACATGGATCACATAAGTGAGTTGAAACAATAGTTAGCAAAGTCTTTTGCTATGAAGGATTTGGGGGCAGCAAAACAAATCCTTGGTATGAAAATTTGTAGAGATAGAAAAAATAGAAAATTGTTTTTATCTCAGGCTAATTATGTTGAAAAGGTGTTGCAGAGATTTCATATAGAGAATGCAAAAGCTGTCAGCACACCTTTGCCTAGTCATGTTAAATTGACTAAGGATATGTGTCCAAAGACACAAGAGGAGGAAGAAAAAATGTCCAAGGTACCATATGCTTCAGCTGTAGGTAGTTTAATGTATGCCATGTTATGCACTAGACCGGATATTGCACATGCTGTAGGAGTTGTTAGCAGGTATTTGAGTCATCCCGGAGTTGAGCATTGGAATGCAGTAAAATGGATTCTCAGTATTTGAGAGGTACATCCAATAATTGTTTATGTTTTGGGGGCTCTAACTGATTTAATTATATTATGTATTTGACTTTTGGGGGATATAGATACGGAGTACCACAGGTTATGTATTTACAGTTGGTGGGATGAGTTGGATTTCTCGACTACAAAAGGTGGTTGCTTTATCCACCACATAATAGAGGCAGAGATGATGGCTGCAACTTTCATGGATGATTGGGAAACAACTTTTCATTTACTTTTTACAGACGCCCAGAGTGCTATACATCTTGCAAAGAATTTTTCCTTTGCATTCTAAAACAAAACACATACAGTTGAGATATCATTTCATTTTTCGTCAAGTTGGACAAGATACATAAATGTAATGACTGCGGTTGGTTTCGTATTCCAATTTGAATTCCTACGTTTTTCCTTCATTCAAGCAGTAATTCCTATTTCCATCAGTTTGGTGGGGTTGTTGCAGTGGGCTCCGCCCAATGGTGATTGTGGGTATGGTGATATCAGACCCCCCAGCCCCTTGATCTTGTTGGGGTCTGGGGCCAGGCCGAGCCCCAGAGCCCCAGGCAGGGGTTCGATGGCGGCAACCCCTGAGAAAAATTTTTTACTTTTTTGCATGATCACCGAAAAAGGGAAAAATCAATGAAAAAAGAAAATTCTGATTTTGTAGAACCCAAAAATCTGGAAGCTTCTAAGCTTGGTAAAAAGGGGTTCAGATGGGTATTACTGAATGATGAAAAATGCGATTATTCGCAAGATTGTAATAGGTTTTACACTAGATAATAAAAGTATTGGATGGCTACGGTTTGGTGGATGTAGCCCAGATTGGGTGAACCACGTTAAATTCTGTGTTATAATTTATTCTATGTATGTTTTAGTTTCTCTGTTTATTAATTAAAATCTGTATTTAATTGTTAGATCTGCCATCTCTAACCCTAACAGAGGACTCACAAGCCCTCACATCTTTCCATGTGGAAGATGAGATGTCAAAAGGACGTGTGATGTGGAAAAGGACCTATGATGTGGAGGTACTTACAAGTACCTTGGGATGAGAATGATGGTGACAAATGAGAGGACCATGGGAATAAGAGAAGTTGTTGGAGGGATAAAAGTGAATTTAAAATTCACATGCTTGGGGATATCTTAGGAATAAGACAAGGTTCCCAAAAAGGAAGTTGAGAAGTACCTTGTGGATAAAACAAGGTGCTTAAAAAGGTAAGTACTTGTCCCATGTGACTGATGTGACATCTCAATGATCACATGGGGGAGGTGAGAGCCTTGAAGGGATAAAATAGAATTTAAAATTCCATTAAGAAGGACATGGGGATAATAAAAATAATTTAATATTCCTTGGGAGATGAGAGAGTTGACTAAGATGTTGATTAGACTAGCTAATCAGTGATTTAAAAGACAATTAGTGGCTAATGAAGATTAGGAGCCAACTTGTAAAAGTTGGAGGATGTGACACATCTTAATCATGGATTAGAAATGTGCACATCCTTAATGATGGGATTAGGAGGTGGAATAAGATTAAGAAAAGTTGATGGAAGATGTGACATGTGAGGAATTAAATAAATGTATTATTTACTTAATTGTTTTGAGGAAAAGTAGAATAAATGGTAAGGTAATTAATTATTACTAAATACCTTAGGGATTTAGAAGAATTAAGGGTATTAATTAAATAATATCAATATGACGTAATTAATGTAAATAAGAGGATATTTAGACGACAAGGGACAAATTTGGACAAATGTAAGTGTCCAAATTTAGGTGTCTACAATACTCTATGTAGTCTTCTTCATTGTTCTTAAATTTTCTGACATGACATGATCATGACAAAAATACACTTCTATTTCAAAAGCTCATAGTACGATTATATTTAATTATGACTGATCTACAGGCATTGCTTCTTTGACATATGTGAGCATCTTTGAAATCAATGATAACATATGCTCAACAATCTTCCCCTTTGTCATTGATGGCAAACAATAAAATGTTGTTAGCATGTGAAGACAAATCTAATGTGTTAGTATCAAGAATTCCCCCTATCTAAAACAACGTTCCACTTTCTCCCCTAAGAGCATTAAGATTTTGAGTTTCTTTTCTCCCCCTTGACATTAATGGAAAAGGAAAACAAAATGAAAGTATGTCTTCTAATTAGACTCCCCCTGAGTCCATATTCCAACCGAACATTTTTAACACTCTACTTATGCTCAACTAGGTTCTAAAACATTTTGCAAGGCTACCAAGCCTACTTGCCTAGTAGGAATTCAACACTCCCCCTCAACCTATGCTTCCTCTTGATTCAAGAGGAGGGATCAACCACTTCCAATTTATTTTAGAGATACTCAAAGGTCTCCTTGGGTAAAGGTTTTGTGAAAATATATGCTATTTGCTCCTTTGTCTCAACATACTACAACTTTACCTCTTTGTTTGTAACCTTTTATCTTACAAAATGATAATTGTAATATGCTTTGTCCTTTAATGTAGCATCAGATTCTTGAAAACATCTATAACACTAGTATTATCACATAGAATGGAAATGGGTTCATCAAGCTCTATCTTCATCTCCTTTAAGATTTGCTTCATCCATAATACTTAAGTGCGACATGAAGTTGTCACAATGCACTTCGCTTCTACTATAGATACAAATATTGAATCCTACATTTTTCTTAACCAGCATACAAGACTATCACCAAGAAAGCAAGCTCCACCACTTGTACTCTTATTGTCATCTATGCTTCTTTCCCAATTTGCATCTATGTATGTAGTTAATGTGAAGTTTTCACTCTTAGGATATCACAAACCAAAATCTATTGTACCCTTCAAATATCTGAATATTCTTTTTATAGCCTTGACATGGGTTTCTTTAGGTGCTACCTAAAACCTAGCTACCATTCAATGATTTGTATTATATTTGGTATGAATGCAGTTACATACAGCAAAATACCAATCATTGATCTATACAAAGTCTGATTTGTTAGAGCAAGTTCATCATCCTTACTTAATTTACACCCGATAACCATAGGTATACTCATTAGTTTGTATTGTTCCATGGGTCATCTCACAATACTTTGTCTCACTTTTTCCCCAAGATGGACATTTACATCAATATTTTTAACTAAATCTTCATCTTCTAAGACCTATAGCAGCTAAACTGTTACTAATTTCAAGATGATGCGAACTAGTGATTTGTGGAAATTTCTATGTAGATTCTATATATATATATATATATATATTTAAAAATTCTGAAATAAATTATGAATCTTTCAACATCTCCTTTAATAACTAGTTTTAAACAATTTTTTTTTTCAAAAGTAACATTTGTGTCGTAAAACATAACTTTTTTTCTATAAAGGATAAATTCTAATTTTTGAAATATAGATTCTCAACATCAATACGGAGGGAATGGATATTTTTTCATAATTTTTGGTTACATATTTTTTTAATTAAATTTTGAAGTCACTGTAACTATAATTTGGACATATGTGTGTGTCGTATAACATAACTTTTTATTTTTGATTGGTGATAAATATATTTTAATTAGTTTGAAATAAAGAATACAATAATGTATAACATAACTTGTTTTTTATTATGGGGAAAACAAGTTTTGATGGGACCTAAAACCCATTACAAAACAATTTTCAAGAGACCCACAACCTTATCCAAGAAAAACATGTTGCCTCAAAGATGAATCATATACCATCAACAACCAATCAACAAATGCACTTAAAATATAACAAAACAACATAAGCTGCACAAAGGAGTAGTAGGGCCCTAAATCTTGAGATCAAATACAAGCAGGTTTTACCTAGGACCTTGAACCTGAAAGTTTTGAAGGGACCTTAAACCCTTAACCTAGTTTTTGAGGGACCATGAACCCAGAAGAATGCTAATATCAGGTTTTGACCTGGACCCTAAATCTAAAACCACAATTGATTGAGAAGACACAACCTTCTTGTAGAACCGACCCAATTGAGAATCCATCCCACATTCCACCTCCATAAGACAGGGGCCCCCTCTATAGGGGAGGAAGATACAAAAGCTCAAACCACCACAACAACCCAACTCCTGCTCATACCAGCTCCACCTCTAAAGGAACCAACACCACCTCAACAAGAACGAGCAAAGGAGGAGAAAACTTTTCATTGGTCCTATAGCAAACAACTCCACCTTAACATGAGCAAGCTCCACCTCTAGAGAAGACACTATTTGCAAAAACCAGCCAAAAGAAACTACTCTAGTAGAACCAACCCTCACATCAACCCAAGGCCTCGGAAGAGAAGGAGACAAGAAACCATAGAAAAAGAACAAGTTAGCCCACATCAACACAGGCTCCAGATACAACACAATAACTAGAACCCAAGGTATATTCCAAAAATAGAAAAAAAAATCCCCAACAAACCTCAAAAACATCATCCTTCAGGAGGGAAACCAAGAAACAAACATCCTCCAAAAAGAGAGGAGCAACAAAAAAAGCACCATTAAAGGCCAAGACAAGCACAAAGACCACCAACCCCTGTAAAAAAAAATAGAACCCAATAGGGGCACAACACAAAAAAGAGACAAGCTCCTTCAACAAGCCTAGAGGGGTTCTTCCCAAACCAAAAGAACACCAGAAACAATTAGGTTTGCAAGCTAAACCTTAGAAACAACCTAGACAAATGAAAGACACACCCTTCCTTAGAGAATAGCCGACATCAAAAGAGGACGGTCCAAAATAGCACCAGACATCCAATAAGAACCATGCTATGCTAGCATCCACTCAGAAGCAACATCATACAAAAACTTGAGGGGGGAAAAACCCTCACCAACAAGATAGGCTACCCCAAGGCAAGAGGCACATCAAACATAAGAGCCTGTGCAGACAAATCCAAAAGGCCCACAAAAGACAACCCCACACCATAAATAACATTCAAACCAACAAAATCCTCGAGGGGAGAAAGAAGTATTCAACCAATGGATGTCAAACATCGCCAAGAGCAGTAAGACAAGCACCACGTCGAGAGAGAAGAGCCTAGGCTATGTTGTTGAAAAGGAAGACCTCCCAACTCCAAAGAAGCTTCCAAAGAACCAAAGCCCATCCCCACATTTGCAGCCATAGAGACCAACACTGGAGAAACTAACGACACCTCCAACAAGCATGCAGGAACAAACTTCTCATCATCATCATCTACACCGTCCTCAGCAACAGCTTCCTCACTCCCACCCTCGCCTACGTTTGAATGCATTGCTCCTGCCTTTGCTTTCCCCTTTTCACATGTATGTTGTTGTGAATGTCGATGTATAACATAACTTGTTATGTATTCATCAAAATCCTTTTTTTTGGTGAAACAAAAAACATCAATACGGATGGAACAAATATTTTTTGAATTTTTTTACAATGTTTTATTATTTTTCAACCTTTGCAGAATGAAGAGCACGATTTTTGGAGAAAAAACTATGTTCAATAAAAATTGAAAATTAAATACATGATAAAATGAAAAAATATCAACATTATACTTGTTGGAAAGCTCATTTCGAGGGCTATCATCTTACAAAATATCTTGTCAAGTTAAGCTCATTTGCAGGACCAACCTAGGGTTTGAAATTGAAATTTTTGAGGAGATTTTGATGTAGATTCAGAATTTTTCATTTTTGGCACCTTTGAGTGAAGGTACATTCGATTGAAGGTCCCCACACAAAAAAAGACATTTTATAGAAAAAAAAATATTTTGTGGGAACTACCTTCTAGGGAAGGTGTTTAGTTGCATAACTTCGCTCAAAGGTACCTTCAATCGAAGGTTTTACTTCACTTGAAGGTGTGTAAGTGAATTTAGCCCGACCACTCCAAAAATTTCCACTTTCCAAAAGTGAGACATAGCTTCGTGATTTCACCCCAATATTAAAAATTCTCAACATCTCCTTTATATATTTTTCTAAGAAATGAAAATGTGTTTGTCTAATTGAGAAATCTATAAGCCAAGGAAAAAAGGACAACTCACCAAGTGTTGACATTTCAAACTCACTTTGCATTGCACCCTAGAACCCTTTGCACATAGCATCACTGCTATTGCCAAAGATAATGTCATCAACATAAACAATAACAATCAATAATTGATCACCTTTTGTTTTTATGTGTAGGTTGTTATCTATGCTACCTCTCCTAAAACTTTGTTGATGTAGATCTATCCAATTTGGAATACCATGCTCTAGGAGCTTGTTTGAGTCCATAAAGAGCCTTCTTTAATCTACACACAAAATCTAGTTTATTTGAATATTTGAATCCTTCTGGTTGTTCAATGTAGAGTTCCTCTTCTAATTCTCCATTTAGAAATGTAGATTTGACATCCATCTTATATACCTTGAAATTCCTGAATGTTGATGAAGCCAAAAATATTTTGATTGCTTCTAACCTTACTATCAAAGCAAATGTCTCCTCAAAGTCAATTCCCTCAACTTGAGCATATCCTTTGCATACAAGTCTGGCCTTATTCTAGATTACCTTTCCATCTTCATTCAAATTATTTCTAAAAACCCATTTTGTATTAATGATATTTTTGTCTCTAGGTCTCAAATTTAACTCCCAAGTTTCATTTTCTTAACTTGATTCAATTCTTCTTCCATAGTATTTGATGGTTTAATCTATTAGTCTATTTTCTATTGTTTTTATGCATATTTGATGGTTTAATCTATTAATCTATTTTCTATTGTTTTTATGCATACTTTCATACATTATTAGACAATCCTTTTAGACAATACTCTTATGCTATGTTATCTTTTCATGCTTATTATACAACCTTGGACCTAAATTATAGTAATGGAAATATAGTTATGATATAGTAGCATTGCATGGTTTATATATATGAGTGTGTATGAAATGTGGATGAAATTTTGTGTTTAATCATGGTAGTTAGCTTTGTGTGTATGTCTTGTGGATTAACCTCTTGTAGCCTGAGAAGATACTGCATCTCGCAGTAAAAGGAAGACTTTGACAATGAAACAAAAGAAGTGCCAAATCAAGATGAATGCAATAATTATCATGTGGAGACACTAGAGGGAGTTGGTTGTGCATCATTATGATAGCTAATAAGGTGTTGAGAAGAATAATTTTTTTGTTGATAGGATTTTGGATGACTACTTGTGTGTTTTACATGCAAATATGTTTTACAAAGTTTCAATTCTATTAGAACTCTTCTTCTTTTTAGTTGTAGTTGAAAAATTCAAATCTTAACTATATACTTTGATATCTAGGAGTTTTAGTTAGTGATTGCAGTTAGGAGTTATGTTTAGAATAAACTTCCCAGTGCTTGTATATAGTCGATGGTTGAGTCCTTAGATAAGTGAGTTGATTTCAATATTTTGTTATTGAAATTACTTTTCAGTTTCAATTATCATCTATAGACATGTTAATTATTCAAAATGATTTCATTGAATATAGTCTGTGAGGAAGATTTTGTGTAATCTTTTGTGATGCGTAATGAATGAAGTTAAGTTCTTATGAATGTGTAGAATCTGAAGGGTTAGATTTGGTTCAGTTAAATGATGACAATCACTTGAGCAAGCCACTCAAGGTAACTATTTTTCACTATATTTGCAGTTGTTTATTTCTATTTAGCGGTTATTTTTGTTTATCATTACTTCATAAGTTGCATGCAAGTTAGAATAGATTCTCACATTTTGATTATAAGTAATGAATGTTCATGAGCATGGTTACAATTAGTTAGCTTGTAGTCCTATGGAGGTTAGAATAAGTTTAGTTACTAGTCTTGATAAGTTTTGAGTGGGTATAATAATTGTTTATTAGCAATAGTTCAGTTACAGGTTAAGTTGTAGGCACCCATAGCCATTAGCGCTAGTTTGTTTCTTTCACTGTTATGCAATTCTATAAATTTCCAGCAAGTAGAATACCTTAATTAGGATAACCTAGGTAGCCTCAAGTATCTAAAGACATATATAGTGTAGCACCATCACAAGTTTACAAACCTTGGTTGAAACTTTAATGTAGTCTTTACAATGTTGAGTGGACTGTTTGTTGGAAATAGGATGCATTTAATTGCAATCCTAAACATTATTTATTTTATGTATCTCCTTAGTCCTTGGAAAGTGTTCTCAAACACTAGGATTGGAGAGAGACTAATATATGATGAAATAATCATGTTAATCGACATTTGTAATTAATTATAAATGTTAGGAGCATGTGAGGGCGTCCAATATGAGTTCCTAAATAATAGGGGTACATGGGGCTCCCACATGGTTGGTGACACTCACCTTGAGTTCAGTTAACTATTTGGACTAAGAGAACACTTTTGAATGCATGTAAAGATCCTAGGAGTTAGGGTTTGATGTTTACATGCATGAAGTTCAGTTCAGTTCAGAATCAGTTTAGTTTAGTTCGATTCAGTTCAGTTCAGTTATGGTTCAATTATCTTCAATTAGTTTTAGTTGAATGCTAGTTGACTTCAATTAACTTGGAATGCATGACTAATGACTTGAGTTGCATGACAGATAACAGGGACTACCTTTAGTTAACAGAGGATGACCATTCTTGCATGAATGGTGGAGAGAAATGTTTCAGTTAACAAGAAATGACTTGGACCCAACTTGGGTGCCCAAGTTGGCTTCTTGGAATTAACTCCTTTTCATGATGAGATATTTCAGAAGGCTAAGCTAAGTGGGCCCACTCTTGGGTGCCAACTTTGAGGATAAGGCCTTGAATATATTTATAGAATAAAGGTTGAGTTTGCACTTCATTTTGGGATGCCCAAATCGATGAAGATGAGGATTTGGCATTGTTCTTCACAACATAACTTTACTTGCAAGAGAAAGAGATAGTCGTACCTTTTAGGAATAGGGGTTGATAATTGTAATTGTAACTCTTGTGGAGTTTACAAAGTTGTTTAACACCTATTTATCTCAAGCAAGTTGAAGAGAGTTATTATCAGGTTTATTATAGGTTGTGAAGAATATTTGGTGAAGGAAAAAGAAGCATTCTCAAGCAAGAATTGGAGTGATTGTAATCTACTTCAGAGATTGAATAATACATTAATTCTTGGTGGAGTTTTTTCCTGAAAGGGTTTCTCCATGGTATATGCTCGTGTATCTTTCTAATATCCTGTCTAATTCTTCTACAACTTTTGTCTTCATTCTACAAATGATAAAATGAATTAATCAGATAATCACCCACAAAGAATCTGTAACAAAGAATACATATTTAGATCATCAATCATAAAGTTTTACAAAGTATTAAGCTACATAAATACCTCAATTTTTTACACTGTTAAGGTAGTAATACCTTTGAATTATGTGGTTTCTACCAAGTTTACAATATACTAGTTTAGACTCTACATTTTGGGCACCATTTTGAGGATGGTGTTATCTTCATAGACTCATTTTCCAAGATTTCATAGTTTAAAATTTGTTTATAGTAGTAGGACTGTTATACTTAATCTTTTTCAACACACCAAAAAGTTACACTAACATTGTGTAAGATCGCTACTATACAAAGTCATATTTATTGTATGCGGAGGTAGCAAGCTTCTTTGGGTAGATTCCTTCCATCTACACACCAAGAAGCCATAGAAAAATTGGTGACTCTAGTACTCATAGCAAGGGTAATACTGAAGAAGAAATTTCCCTATCACCAACATCTAGCACATGGAAAAAGGGGACATACCGAACCATGGGTGATGCAATGGATGATCTTGAGCGTGCAACCTTTGAGTTCTGAATCACCAACCAAGAAAGGGATATTGTGTTGAAGAATATTCCTCCTAAACAACATTACCAATCTTTTATGGGTCGGTGATTGGAGACCTAGATACATTTATGTTTGAATTTGATGTGCTATGCAAAAGTTATGACTATACTTTTAATGCTCTTAGGCTCAAACTCTTCCCCACAACTTTGAAAGATGTAGCCCTAAGATGGTTTATGGGATTAGGCAAGGATGTTGTCCCTGATTCGGATACCATGAAAATATTGTTCTTGGAAAAGTACCAAAACTATTGTAGAGGACTTGGTAGGAGGAGAGATGATACTTTTAGAATGTCACAGAAGGAGGATGATCCATTAGAAGATTATGTGGAGAGATTTCAATTTGCTTTGAAGAATCCCTCAAGTTAATATTTTTGAGATGGGTCAATGAGGACTGTATGAATTCCCTCAATCTTATTGGGCAAGGGGATATCTCTCAAATACCATTTGAAGAAATTTGCAAGGTTTGTAGAAATTATTCTAGGACCTTCACTAAGAAGCCAAGAGGAGAGAGGACATCCACTATTGGAAAATCATCTACTGGGGTTTCAAAGATAGAATTAAGTGATTTGTTGTCCAACATGAAGGAAATTATAAATCACTTAGAAACTTAGTTGGACACTCTCCACATCAAGAAGAAGCAAGAGGAAGCTGAAGCAATTCTCACCAAATACTGCCCAAGTTGTAGGCAAAGGAAAGAAAATTGTAAATGCACGAGGGTGGCTAGTATTCAACAAGACAAAATTGAGAAACTTGATTTTAAGCCACTTGAAGGAGATGATGGAAAAATATTTTATATAGCTCAAATAAGGCCATGGAAACTAAGACAAGGTATGCCACAAGACCCTCTTAACTTTAATTCATCTTTTCCAATTGGAAATAAAAAAAAAATCTGCTTGGAATTCTCGACCTTGGTCAGGTAATCAAAACCAATGAAAAAACTCTTAACAATGGCCACAGCCTCAAAAAAATTGGAACCAAGGACAACCAAATATTTGGTCACAAAAAAAATTCTAGGGTTCCAATTACAATCTCCAATGGCCAATATAGTAGAACCCATGGCAGCCTCAATAGAAAAATGGCCAACAATGGCAACAATAAAACATGAATTATCAGCAACCTATGCTTCCTTCTCACCCCCAAAAACAAGCCATTATGCCTCCATCAAATCCCACATCTTAGCCACCTAGACCACCACAATTACCTACCTAACAACAAGCATGTTCAGCAGGCTTATACTAATGAGGCTATGCAATACCCCACTTATGGGGTAGAGGTGAGTGATGTTCACCTCAGGTCAGAGAAACAACTAGCTAGACCTTCATCCCCTTAAATCACTGAGATGGGGGATGAGGAACTTACAGTTGAAGCTTCAAAAAAATCACCTCTAGAACTTGAGTCAAATCAGATACACCAAACTACCTCAAGTCCAAAGCCACATTTCCTTGAACACTTATCCATTAAAAAACATCACACATGGGCTAAGATAGACCTATTAGGTTAACTAAAGGATGTAAGCATTAAGATTCCTCTCATCCAAGCTATTAAAGATAACCCAATTTATACCAAAACTATGAGGGACCTATGTCTTAAGAAACCGCAGTTAGATAGTTCATGTCCTAGGAAACCTTGTTGATATCATGTTAGGAAACATTACTATCCCTAAATACACAGACCTTGGTAGTCCAATAGTGGACGTTAAGATTAATGGGACCCTTATCAAGAACAATTTGATAGACTTAGGGGAAACAATCAATGTCATGACTAACAAACATTGCAATTACTTTAGTTAGCCAACTTTAGACCTACACAAACTAGTCTACAATTGGTTGATAGGTCAATAATGAAGCTTGAAGGAATCACTGAATATTTATTTATTGCATTAGATTATTAGTAATATACTGCTGATTTCATAGTTTTACAACCAAAGGTTAATCTTGCAAGATATCCACTCATCTTAGGAAGACCATGGTTAACTACAACCGATGCATTCATTAGCTATAGGTCTATCAATATGATAATATCTAATAGGAATGTGACCAAGAAATTGGTCCTCTATCCTCCAACCTAACCTTATGTTGATCTTGAGCAAACTATTTGGCCCACTTTGGATGAGGAAGATAATTATTCCCTACAGGCTTTGAGAACAATAGAACACAACCCTTTATTGGATGATCAGGATGAAGATGAGATGATTTCTCATATAATATAGAATGACTGTGGTAGGATCCCACAACAACATGATTGTCTCACATGCCTACAAGACCCCTTGCAAAATATTATACTCACTAATTCCTCAAAAGAAATATCTCAAATATTTCATTCCTTACTACCACAACGGTGTGTACCAATCATTCCAAGCCTTGAACTCTCATCTGTACAAGAATCATCCACAGAATTAGAAGTCATGTCAGGAAAAATGTTGAACATAAACAATGCATTGACCGAGGAGCAACAAAATTTCCTAACTACTATGTTGCAAGCACACGCATCAACATATGCATGGGACTATTATGATATGAAAGTGTATACGTCTAAAAATGGTCATGATTAAGCCTGGTAATTAATTAAATACAAGTTATTTAGTTAAATCTCTAATTCAATCTACATATAAATAAATTTAATTATTTATTTATATTGTTCATTTTCTAATTCTTCTACCTTAATTAAATAAATAATTTTATTTAATTATTTACATCTTTGCATTCCTCTTAATTAAATTAAATAATTACGATTATTTATTTTAATTATCATATTATTCTAAGTTTGAATATTTATATTCAAAAATGGAATATTCCTCCTCTTCATCTCATAGTTAAATTAAATATTTTAAATATTTAATTTAATGCCTTCTAAATCCATCTCTCTCACATAATTAAATATTACTTATTTAATTATGCGGCCTTCTAATCTAATCTTCACACATAATTAAATATTACTTATTTAATTATGCAAATTTCTAATCCCATCTTCACATATAATTAAATAAATTAATTTATTTAATTATGAAATTCATTTCAACTCACTCTTCGAAATGGAAATTTCCCTTCGAAACTCAATGACGAAATTTGAAGAAAAAGGGAAACCTTCCATATCCCTCTCCACTTTCGAAGATCTCCCGCCATCCATTCGAACAAGCTTAATCCGGGCTATTAATCGAATTAGCCAATCAAATCCTTTCAAAAAATCTATAAATCAAACCTTTCACAAGCCATTTGGATTGAATCTTCAGACATCCTTATGCTGTCAAAATATTCTATCTTTCATCCATCATTCTCCTTCAAACCTTTACCATATCGTTATGCTGTTGAAGTGAACAACCAACATTCCTCCATTATCAACCTTCAAAAATCCAGTATTCTTAGTATAGTATGCATTTATTTTTAAATCTCGTTCTTTAGTTGTCATTTTGTTGAGCTTGGTCTGTTGATCTGAGAGCTATCTGTAAAACAACAAAACGCTAAAGTTAGAGGAGGATAAGATAGTTTCAAGAAGCTGCGATTATTGTTTGCATTATTCTGTTTCTTTTCAACTTTTCGATTTAATGTCTTATTAACATGTGTTTGATTTCTATTTAATTAATCCAATATTTCATACACACATAACGGTATAGATCCTGATCTATGTATGCATATTATCTATATAAATGATGGCTATAGACCCATTAGACAACTTCAAAGATGAATGAACCTTGCCTTGAGATAAATAGTCAAAGCCGAACTTCAAAAACTCTTGGATGTAGGCTTCATTTATCCTATATCTAACAGTGAATGGGTCTCACCTTTAGTCATTATTCCCAAGAAAGGTGGGAAATGGAGAGTATGTGTAGATTATAGGGAACTGAACATATCCACTAGGAAAGACCACTTTTCACTGCCCTTTATAGATCAAGTGCTTGAATCTTTAGCTAGGAAGAAGTATTTTTCATTCCTGGATGGTTTCCGTGGTTACAATCAAATAAAAATTGATCTAGAGGATCAAGACAAGACAATATTTACATGTCCTTGGGGTACTTATGCTTACTCCGTTCTACCCTTTGGTTTATGCAATGCTCCAACTACTTTTCAGAGAGCAATGCTCAACATATTTTTTATTATGCTCATTACTGTATGGAGATATATATGGATGATTTGACCACATATGGGGAAACTTACGAGGAAGCCCTTAGCAAGCTAGAAAAGGTATTAAAGATATGTAAAAAAAAACTTGTCCCTTAGTAATGAAAAATGCTTTATGATGATGACTAAGGGAATTGTTCTAGGACACTTCATATCTAGTGCAGGGATTTAGGTTGATCCACATAAGATAGAAATCATTTCTACATTACCTGTTCCACAAAAGAAAAGAGATATCATAAGTTTCCTTGGCCATGTAGGTTACTACAGGAGGTTTAATAGAGACTTTAGTAAGATTGTTGCACCATTGTTTGTTTTGTTGACTAAAGATATTGAATTTGATTGGACAATAGAGTGCCAACATTCCTTTGAAGATTTGAAGAAGGCCTTAACCCAAGCACCTATTTTTAGGGGGAAAATTGGACCTTACACTTTTATATACATACTGATGCTTCAAATTTTTCTATTAGAGTAATTTTGAGTTAGAAAGAGGGTAACAAAGAGTATGTTATTTACTATATTAGCAAGAATCTTTAGGGAGCAGAGTTAAATTATATTTTTACAAAAAGGAGATGCTAGTAGTAGTGTATGCCATCAATAAATTCAGGCATTACATCATTGGTTATTCAATTTTTTTCCACACAGACTATACAACTATCAGATATTTGATGAACAAGCCTGTAGTAGGGGGTAGACTAGTCAGATGGTTGCTCCTAAAAGAGTTTGATATTACAATAGTGGACAAATCTGGTAAAGCTAATGTAGTAGCATATTTTATGTCAAGGTTTCCAACATAATCAACAGAAGGGGTAGTAGATGACTCATTTCCAAATGAAAACTTGCTTTCTCTTAATGTGCATGTACCTTGGTATGCTGACATTGCAAATTATTTAGTGACAGCGTAGATTCCACCACACTTTTCTCCTAGGAAAAAGAGATAGTTGGTACATAAGTGTTTTCCATACTCTTGGGTATCATGTTATCTATTCTACACTGTCCTTCACAACATCATGAGAAGGTGCATAAGGGAAGATGAAATCTATTATATCATGAAGGCTTGCCATGATGAACAGTCTGGGGGTCATTTTGTAGCAAAAAGAACAACATTCAAAATCCTCGCAACTGGTTATTATTGGCCAACTTTACACAAGGATTTTATCAAGTACACAAGGAGTTGTGATAGGTTCCAAAGAATGGGTAAACCAACAAGGAGTGATGAAATTCCATTGCAGCCTCAGTTAACACTAGCTCCCTTTGATAAACGGGGTCTAGACTTCATTGGACCAATCTCAACTACTTCTAACAACAAGGAATATATATTAGTTTGCATTGATTATCTGACTAAGTGGGTAGAAGTAAAGGCATTACAATTTGTCAAATATGGAAATGTGGAGAAATTCTTGTATGAGGATATTTTTACTAGGTATTGAGTACCTAGGGAAATTGTGACTAATCAGGGTCAACAATTTTCCTTAGACCTCATCACAAAATTAGCTGAATAATATCAAATCAAACACAAAAATTCAACACCTTATCACCCTTAGGCCAATGGCCAGGTGGAGGTTACCAATAGAGAAATTGAAAGTATTATAACCAAGAAAGTGCAATTACATAGAAAATATTGGGTTGCTAGGTTACTAGAAGTAGTATGGGCATATAGAACAATCTGGAAAACAACTGGTTTTACACCCTATGAGCTAGTATATGGAAAAATAACTGTCCTTCCAATTGAGTTTGAATATAGGACATTAAAGACAATAGTAGAGTTGGAAATGGATCTCACAGCAGATCAAAAGGAGAGGTTACACCATTTAAATGGGTTGGATGAAATCAAGATGGATGCCATCCATCACACTGAGATAGTACAACAATAGAGGACAAAGTGGCATGATCGATATATCAAAACAAAGAATTTATTGTAGTAGGTTGGGCCTTATTATATGATTAAAGATACAAGGATTTCAAAGGGAAACACCAATCCAAGTGGTTAGGACCTTATGAGATCAGCCAAGTCTTTCCTAATGAAGCAGTATAGTTGCATACCATAGATGTAGTGAGGTTCTCACTCTTGGTTAATGGCCACTGATTGAAACTTTATAAAAAATCAATACAAAAGGAACATTTTATTTTCTCTCTATTTCAGTAGTATGGACCTCACAGTGATCAAGATACAAGTTCAAAAACACAAAGTGAAGCCTCAACGACAACAACAAATATACCAAGTCCTTCAAGTGATTCAAAGATAGAGCTACACAAATCAATCCCTAGGATCAATCACTTAGGATTAATTTCTTCTTCTACCTCACAAGCACACACAACACAGTTATAATGATGTACATACTTTTTCCAATGGGACCTGTCTTATATATACAACTGTTAACATTCAGAAAGGACCCTATTGCACTAGGAACCTGTAACACAACTATACTAATACAAGAAGGGACCTGATGT
The DNA here is from genome assembly GCA_007258455.2 of Sequoia sempervirens. NCBI lineage: Eukaryota > Viridiplantae > Streptophyta > Pinopsida > Cupressales > Cupressaceae > Sequoia > Sequoia sempervirens. Next base: position 37,980 of record VDFB02247075.1, read on the forward strand.
TGAAGGTACCCGTAGCACCGTTTAGCAGAAAAATTTCAAATCACTCGATGCCACATTAATTACAGTTCACACGTTCTCACAACAAAATTCTCACATGCAGTATCCATCTTTTCATAATAAGTACCTATAACATGCCTATTTTATTTCTTGCTACCAATTCAAATTTTAAACGTTTTAACTGTCACACCACCAACTATTATTTGTCTATTACCTTACATCCACCACCTCACCATTCATTCACCTATAATTACTTCTTGTCACATCAAATCAAATTTTAGATACATGGTATTCAACTCACACACATGGCATTCAATTAGTCACCTTCGACAAGTACGCAAGGTACACTATCATAATTATCAAAGATTTCTTAATGCTTTCATTATGTCTTTCATATTAAATTAAGCATGCAATATATTCATAACATTAATTTCCATACTTTCTAATCATACCCTTGCCTATCACAAGTTCAAGTGAGGTCACTTCAAACCTTAAGTTGGGGGGAGGGTACAATTCAACCAATTTTTTTTAATTTTCACCACCTAAAACCAAATGCAACATATTGATATGACATGCAAAGCCCTCCTAAAATTGCACCTACTTTTTGCTAATACTTTCAATTTCCAATTCCCTAATCTTGTGAACTTGGGCTAAGTCGAACCCAAAACCTATTTTTGAGCTCAATTAAGTTGATACTAAGAAGGTGAGTTGCAGATATAGTATAGTGGTAGTGGAAGTGCATGAGGGAACAACAAAATAAGAGAAGGGTTTGAAGGTGGTGTAGTGGAATTGAGCTAAATTTTCAAGGTTAATGCATTGAGTAGAAGTTAAAGAGATTCATAATGGGAGGTGGTGTCATTGGGAGAGAGTCGTCAACTCACAAACAAATACTAGAAGATGCAATGATATTGCCTATCTTCACAAGAGTGGGTTGGCTCAATTATTTCCTAAAAGTGACAAAATTTGACAATGATAAAGCAAGAAGGTTTGCAACCACATTGGTGCACGATGAAGCAATGGTAAAAGGGTTGTTAGTGGATGCATTTGAAGTTGCCATAACACATGTATCTGGGTTTCCTAGAACTGGAGCAGAGTTTCTAGCACATGCATATGCAGTGGTTCCAAGAGAGGAATTATGTGAGCAAGGAGAGAATTTGGATTTGTCACCACAAGGTACAAAGAGGATTTCTCTTCCATGGTTTTGGGCTAATTGTGCTTCATATGTCATTAGATATCTTACTTGTGATAGTAGACAAAATCTTTTGTATATTGTACATTTCAAATTGCTTAGTCACCTTCACTATAATAGGCCAATAAATGTGCCAAATTTTCTTTATAATATGTTAAAAAGAATGGCATCAGAGTATCAAAGGAAATAGAGTGACAATGTCTTATCACATTACTATTTTATTGCCCTCTTAGTAAAGAGAAGCTCAAGAATTCAATACCCATAGGTAGCTTGGGAAGATTTTGTAAAATGTTAAGATATTAACAATTTACTTGAGGCAACTATAGTATCTGAAACTTTAGAGCCACAAGTTGAATTTGTAAGAAAAATTTCTCCTATCTCACCTACGACTTCACCTACCCATAGTCAAGGTGAGCCAAAGAAGCATAATGTGCCAGAGTCTAGGCCACCAGCAGTGGAAGAAATTCCATCTTCAAAACCACCAAAACCCAAGAATAAAAGAGGTAGTACATCCACAACATCCACACCTTCTAAAACAAAGAAGAAAAAGAAGGATGCTTAAAAGAAAAAAAGGGATGTTGTAAAGGAGACACCTACACCTAGAAGTTCATGTCGATTGAAAAAGCAAGATGCTTTGAGGGGGGTGTAGAAAATCCTGAAGAAGGGGAAAAGGGCCAGGAATAGTAGGAGTAAGATGTGATGTTGGTTGAGACATATTTTGAAGGGAAGGGAAATATCCCTAGAAATGTGCATACACTTGTGAAGAGGAAGAGATATGTGTCTACCAGTTTTGACTCAGATTCAAAAGATATGTTTGTTCCCAAGAAAACACAAAAGAAAACCCCATATAGTCCTACTTATGAAGACTATATAGGGGGAGGTAATGAGAAGTTTCTGGAAACTAAAGAAATGTTTATAGAAGATAGAGATGTCAAGAAAGAGCTTCAGGAAGCTTTGGAAATAATAAAACATTTGGAAGAGTTAGTGTAAAGATATTAAAAGAGAGACAAGGAAAGGAGAACAAAAATACAAGAATTAGAAGAAAAATTACAAACATATGGCCACATTGCAAAACTGGATTTATTGGCACAATTGGCCATTACCAAAATTGGGGATGCAGAACTCATAGTACCAAATTAGATACCTCCTCCCATTCAAACTCCAATTCACCATACAACCTTGTCTCTTGGTTATCAACTATGGAAGGTGATTGATGAGTTTGCACAAGAAAAAGAAAAGTGGAAGAGAGAAAAATAATCTTTGATTGAAGAACATGCTAAGGTGTTGGAAGGGAAATATATCGAGCTAAGAAAATTCATAGTCAAATTGGAAGAAGTGGCAGATAAAGTTGCTCAAATCATAAGATGCAAACCTCGAGCAAGGACATATGCACTATTTTTGCAAGATTGTTTTTTGAGTTTTCAATTCAGTAGGCTAATTAATAACCAATTTGTTGAGATTAGCAGGGTGTTGGTGTTTCCAAATTAACAGATCAAATGAGTCCTAAAGAATAGCCAATTTCTTATACTCAGACTCAAAGATGGATTTGGCCAATTGACAAGATTCAGTCAAAGACTGAAATCTCCTACACTTTTGGCTCTACAAGATCAAGGGGGTCTCCCTTCACAATGCCTAAATACTTATTTCAATTATGCACAGACATTGCATTTTAAAGCAGATAATTCCCAATGACAATATACCAAGGAAAGCATTGACAACTTCAAGTCTGGCTATATTTTTGGTATCACAACACTTACTCAGCAATTGGGAAGTAGAATTCAACATTAAACTTCAACCCAACAACATAAATTAAAATGATTTTGAATTTATAAATTGTTTCTAAAATGCATTAAGTTGAATGACAAATTAGTGCCTAATTCTGGGCCATGGAGACAAATATATAATCATAAAGAAAATTTCATCAACAAATAAACTTCAACTAGTGGATTTAAAATTGCTAATGCTTTGCACTAACATACCCACTCTTGTTGTCATCCAAGTTCTTCTTACAGATCCACCCTGCACACTTGAAATCACAATCATTTGCTCAAAGTAATTTAACTACTTCTTTGAAATAGAACCATGAACACACAACACAATCTCGGGGAAATTGAGATGACAAATTCAACATACTTTGTATATTAAATTAATATGACTTAAAGTGTACAAATTTGGAGACAATTTGATGACAACCATGCTCTGTTTGCACAAACTGATTGATATTTACTCATGAAATTGAGACATTACAGTTACATATTTTGTCTGTGACTCAGACTCAACATTTTCTATCTACCCAATCCCATAAAAGAATTTAAAACCCTTTACAATGAGAAAAGAATGAGAAGATATAGAAGGAAGAAGAGCCCCAAAATTAATCCATTGAAGACACCTGTAAGCTTCATCCTCCATTAATTAGCAACAAGAAGTTGGGAAAATACTCTCTCTTCTCTCTTCCTTTGCAATAACAAAATTTGCCTCTGTATTTTGCTTGCCTTCACCTTTTTTCTGCAATAGAAAATTCACCTTTTTGTGAAAAATATTCATCCCATCTTCCATTCTACCTTGCAGTTGAGAAAATTAGTTCTTCCCCTGTGAAAATCCCTTTTACTCTGCCCTTTATAATTTTACTTCCCAACCAATAGAGTTTTCTCACTTTTATAATAGAGCCTTTAACAATATGTTTGCATCAAGCAAAATATTTCACCCATCCTTCACTAAAGAATATTAAAATATTAGTGGAGGCATTAATTTATTTAAAATATATTGTGGTGCACAATATTTTCACCTATATTAAAAGCTTTTTTCTTTTAAGATTTTCCCTTGGGCAATTGAAAAATTACCCGCATCCTTTGCATTCATTTATTCTAACCAAAGTTTTACTTTGCACTTAATTTTTAATTCCTTTTTATGAAAAATGAAATATTTTTAAAAAATCATTTTATAGGGCAAACAAAAGACATTTACGCATGTCCCTTAAAATTCTCACATCATTTAAATTTTTTGAGGAAGATTTTAAAACCTTTTGATGTCGAGCCCCTGTTTAAAACCTTTGCTCGGGCTCATTGCCTTCACCATATATTAAACACCTTTTACCCTTTTAATTTTTATGGGCCCACCAAACCACATGGTGAAAGCTCGTGCACCCTGCGACACTCCCACCAACGTCACCCTTAGTCTCGCATGGCTCATGGGCGACGGTCTGGATGCACCCACAACGTCAGGTTCATCTTGGTTGTTCATTCATTTCTCTGCCCTAATTTCATCCTTTAGCCTCTTTTCATTTGTTCTGCAATTCTTCGATCATGGCGGTTCCTTCAACAACATCTTGTACCTGTGTAAAAATTTCCTTTACAATATCAGACATGTTGGATTTTTTTTAGAACCAAACTTAATCTTAGTCCTTATCTATGAATTTTCTAGAACTCAATTATCAGCAAGTTTGAGGATTGGCCAACACTTAAATGAAGCATTTAGAACCTCACTTCTTCTCTTCGAGCTCTGTGAGACCTAGGAGGGTAATCCTAAGCATGCTCATAATATCTCAACTTGATCAAGAGCATTTCCTCACACAAATGTATTCCTTAAGAAACCAACATCATCTAAGGCTTGGTAGACCTCTTATGAAATTGCTATTTCTTTCAGGGGATACACTAATACTGAAGGTTGGTGCGGTAGAATTTAAAATATGTTATGAATTCATTTCCATTATGAATTTCTGGGAAGATTCATTATTAGCTCAGTTAACAAAAAGATAGACTAATAGAAAAACCAGTGCCCTATCTAAGGGAACAATGGAGTCATACTTTGCAATCAATCAATAATACAACTATAATTGAACATCAATAATCAGTGGACTATCAACATGCTACTTTGTAACACCCAACTCTCTATGTTTTAAAACATTGCTTCCTAACCAAGTCCTATATCCTTTTCCCACAAACCAATGGTCTCGTTTTAGCATTAAATCAACTCATTGAATTGAAGCACAAACAAACCCGTTCATTTAATGCAAATGACAGAAGACAAATGAAATTATAATTAACAATTTCATTCATAATTTGCAAGAAAATACACAGGAGAGCAATATTTTAGAACTAATATTCTCTTTCATTACTGATATTGCTTTGTAAAACTATATTTAAGATCATCATACAACATAACTTATGCCCTAGACTGGCTTTCTGATATATTCACTAATTTATCTATTTACATTCTATTTGCTCCTTGAGCATACCTTTCTCCTAGACCTTTCTTGGACTCAAAATTTTTTGAACTCCTTTAACTTCAATCATGAAATCCCCTTTATAAACAAGGGAGTAACAAGCATCTGGCTGAGTTACAATTTCATTCCATTTCATTTCAAAAACCTAATTTCAACTGATTCCTTGAAAAAATCCCTAGGCAGTTTCATGCATTCATTTGAGAACAGGGGAAGAAAAAAGACAAAACACGTGCATGATACCATTAGTCATTGTTTCCATGTCCATGTTGAACAAAAAATATTTTGTATCATATTAGTCAGAGGACCTCCACATTAGCATAGAAGAGTAAAAGACCAAAACCACAGATATATTGAAAAAAATACATCCTATGCAAAGGCCATGGTGTCATCGAAAACAAAAACAAGGAGAAGACCTTATTTTGAGTCGTTAGCATTAGAGAATGCTCAACCACTCCTTGTTCACGATGAAATCGGAGGAACCATTACCACATCATCATCAAAGCTCCCATATGGCACCGAAGAGAGAAGATGTTGGCCATATCCCGAGTCAGTGTCACCTTCAGCATCTGAAGGACTATCAGAGAGCACAATGGGAGAATTATGTTTTCCCAAGCAGGCCCTATGACCCTTGTCTTTTTTCTTGGCCTTCTTCGCTGGCTGAGCCAACTCCTTGCCCTTAAAATTGACCATTTCTTCTGGAATGGTCCTATTTCTCAAGTTGTAGGTAATCTAAACAATTTCTTTCTTCTTGTGACCTCGAGCCCTCCTCTTACTATTTGAAACCTCAGGGGATTCCTAGTTTTCTTTCTCAGTTACAGACATATCCTCATAACACTCAAACATATTAAGCCGGCTAGACCTCCTAACGGGCTGAATTGGTACACCAGTCTTTCCCATCTCTAAAATGAACAAAAGTTAACAATTCAAAAGACTCTGAATCAAAGTTGTAGGGAAACACACCTACAAACCTAGACAATTACACCCAGTCCCAGAAAAGGAATTCCTAAACAGACTAGAGCATGAAAAATAGAGAGCCCAATTGAATACTAACTCACCCAGGACAAGAACGTTCACTATTCAACTAAGGGAGAATTAGCACCTTCACACTTCTTCACTAACCCACACCTCTCATTCACTGCATACTGAAAAGATGGTGAAGACAAACAACAAGCAATCTGCATTAAATAGACAATTTGGAGCATGCAAAAATTAATGATTCAAGAACTCCTCACGCGAGCGAGTTGATAACTTAGTAGCTTGGCTTTGAATCTAGGCTGTTGATCTTAAAGCATTTAAAACTTCATCTATGGCGATCAAGAGCATCATTTTTTAGCCATTAGCAACTTGTTTCCTAGAAATCAGTGATGCCACCTCAAATGCTGCCACGTTTTCCCTTAATCTTGATTAATCATACATGATCTAACAATTAACATGCATCTCCAACTCAATCCATGCTCCTTCATTAATATTGATGAAGTACATAAGATCGACATTTTGGAGAGAACAGTTCCTCATATACTTCATCACTCATCACTGGCCTCACCCAAATTTTAGGGTACAATCAATGATGAGGGCATTGTCGCGATGAAATTCAGTTTGTTGGATCATCTTGTTTTAAAGCCACATCAACAGTTCTCCATTTATCTCGCTACTTTCCTTTTTACTTTTTATGATGTCCTCAAGAATTTGTCATGTTGCCTTTTCCAGCAATATTCGTTACCTATCGCTGATGCATCTTGTCCATCATCAACTTCATCAGCGATGTAAGCATCCATGCGATGAAATCTCAGTCCTTAGATCTATGGCCTATCCTTGATCACGTTCATTTTCCCATCTCACATCGCTAATTTAAAATTTGCACCTTGTATCCAATTAGCAATTGGAGATGCATCAAAGACGCCACGTTAAGACATGTACACCTACATGAAAATCAACAATACAAAAGACATCACACATAAGACCTTTTCAAATTAGCGAACGAAACCTTACAAAGAATCTCATTGCTCATCATTGTTTTGAAGCTTAAGCCTTGGAAAGAATCCATGATGAGCAATAAAATACAAAAGCAACAAGCCATTTCTCTTCGCTAATTCTCCTGATATAGTTTGCAAGAAATTAGCAATGAGAGATTCTTGTAGTGATCCAGAACACTTGTATCACGGATCGCTAATATAGAACTTAACACTCAAAACAAATCTGCAATATGTGATGCACAGGAGATTCATCATATCGCTCATCGCTATTGAAAATTTACCGTTTTATAACCATCCGTGATGAGCGATACATATAAGAACATAAGATCGGAGGCCATCGCTTATCGCTATTACAATACTCAATGCTCAAAAGCCATTAGCGATAGGCGATCTTTCAATGATACAAGGAACATTGCTCATCACGCATTGATATCAAGAGCTCCAACAACTATTCGCAATGAGTGAAAATAAAGAAATACCGCTCATCGCTTATCGCCAATTTGGAACATACACTTTTGAAGTAATCAATGATGAGTGATAAGGATAAATGGCTGACAGGTCTTAAGTGAAAAAATTTAAGCACGTGCTCTTAAGTTGTTCAAATGAAGGGGACCCTCTAGGACCATACGAAAGAAAAGGCTCAAAAGTTCCTAAGTCATAAAATGCAAAGGATGTAAAGGCCAAAAAGGATCTTTACTTAACCTTATAAAAATTAAGAGACTTAGACCTAGGCATGGGGGACCGGTTACTCGATGATAATGAATGGCATAAGATGTTTTAATGTGACCATTCATTGTCATCATGATGGACTTCCCTTCTGTCTGCACGATGGTGCCCTTCTAATACTGATATCTCCATGTCTCTGCTTCTGAATAGAATTTCCTCAAACAATTTTGATCATTTTCATTGTGTTAAATTTCCTTGCAATTTCAAAGTGGCCTCTTTCAACTAGTTTGATGGTGACTTCAAGCATCATTAACATTTCTTGATCTCAGTGCCTAACACCTTACAACATTGTCTTCAAGCCTTCTATGGATACGGTGACTTGTGCTCATCTTGCCATGGTTCTTCCTTATAATAGTGATTGAGCCAAAAGCAATAAAATGTGAGTGCCTCTGCTAAACAGGGCTTCCTCAAATGATTTGATGCTTTTTAATTTGCCCAAATTTCTCATGCGCAAAATGGACATGTGTTGGATTTATGCAGAGAATAAAGATATTTCTTGCAACCATTTCTTGACACTGCATTAAACCTTCATTTGTAATATCCAACTGACCTCTTTCAACTATTTTAGTGGTCACCCCACTATTTGCAACAAACATATCTCCTTATATCCACACCACACATCACAGTAGAAGGTTCGAGCCTCCCCAAGACATGATGAGGAATTCATCAGATCCCTCCTTTGTGAAAGATATCTAGAAACCTCAACTTTGCAATTTCTATCATATTAAGTTAAACTTATGTTCTGTATCAATATAGATACATTTCCATTAAGTCCTCCATGACTCTCTGGCAGTGCTGCTAGCATTATGTCTTACCACTTCTTGCTAGACCAACCACTTTTGTCATTGCACCAAAAGGAATACCTCCACATAAAGCATTATTTAGACCACTTAAATGTGTTTGAAAATGGCCATGTGATGGCTCATTTATGATGTGATCCTTCATGACTAAAAGAATGACAAGGTCGGCATGCAATGTCATTAATTCAAGTTACCTCTGCAGATAGTAAATCTAGTGACACGTCTAATAGCTCCATTAGTTCCAACTATGTTTTACACAAGGCATCATTTGGCTTAGGAATACCATAGAAAACAAGCACATATCTATGTATGTATATGCTTCAGGCATTGTATCTTTATCTACTTTTGTAACAAGAAGCCTCTTGGAGCTGATTCAACACATCCACTTGGTGCATATTCCAGGAAATGATCTCATTCCATGAGATAAAATTTCATTGAGGTTCTATGTCAAACATTTTCTATATGCAATGCTTCCACATTTGCATGCATATTTTGCCTTTGCTTTATACATGTTATCCCTTGTTCAACATCTTTATCCACTTGATGGCATGAACTACAAACTCTATAATTGAAAAATGGATATTTCTTTTCCTTCAAACCCTTGAGGGAAATTATGATAGTTCACTTCTCCATACATTGACCTATTGAAAGCAATTTACTTGAAGTGATCACCACAATGCAATACTTACAGTTTTACAATTGTGCAAATCATGTCGAGTCCCCAAGTGGGCTCAGCTAAACTTTTTTTGTTTTCAAACAAGTTTCATCCTCAATTGAATTGAGACAGCTTTTGAATACATTTGGTGTGAAAAATTGAAATGGGTTTTCATTAAAATTTTCTTTTAGGCATTTTTCCACAGTGATAAAAAATGGCCAGGTGGGCTCTGGAATCGCTTTAGAAAACTAGTCAAACAACCTCCTGGAGCCAGGAAAACACACAAGCATGCAAAAATTTGACCCAAGAACATAGTGCAACAAAAAAATTGGAGAAACAGATCTCCAAGTACAAGATATTAATCGACAAATTTGCTCAGTCAGACTTTTCTGCAACTGCACCTGTTCAAAACCAATTAGGGGTCGCCAAATCACCGATTTGAAAAAATAGAAAACCATTTCCTAGGAAGCTGCCAATGGAAAAACAAGATCATTTAGGTCCATTGAGCATGTGTGGAAGAGGTATTTTCTTCAATCATCATTCTTCACAAGATATTAGGGGTCAAAGTTGACCACCTTGAAACAATTCAAAAATGCAGATGTAAAAACAGAACAAATTGCATTTGCTTTTGATCTTGGAAAAATATCAAATTTGATCATGAGGCTCTGAAACCAGAAAAGGGAGCATATTAATGTGGGGAGAATGCAAGGCAACAATCCATTTATCTTGATGATCATTCAACTATGAAATATCAGCTTGAACAGGAGGCCACCTTGCAAAACTAAGAGTTCACATTCGACAAAATAGTTCCAGAACCCTCCAGATATGCTTATCAAAACCCTGTCAAAACTCATCATGGGAAGCTGAAAAATGACATGCATATTACCATATGTCAACTAAACATTCTCACCAAGGGGTTTGGCATGAAAATAAATTGGCTCTGAATTATGACCCTCCAAAGTAGGTCACTTGGGTAGATTTTTCAGGGGCATTTATGAGTGTGCAAAGGAAAATTTTCATCATGGGCACTTCAAATTTGAAAAATTTGACAGTGCCACTGATGGCTCCAACTGGGGATGTATGCCCCCTATGAGCATAGCAAGAATCTAGATCTCTGGAGAGTAGACCAAATGTTGAGTCCATTAGGCACTCTAAAATTGCTCCTTTATTCAACCTCTTTTTTTACTTCACTTGGTGACCCCAAGCCACCAAATGAAAAAGGGGAGTCAATTATTTCCCCTATCAAACACCAACATGTTAAAGGAGTTGATCTCCCTCAACCCATGCTTGCCTCTATCACATCACAACAACATGAGTGACTACACCTCTACAAACAAAAGTGGCAAGTTGCCTTTGTACAAGTGGAAACTTGCTCTTTGTTTGGCTTCGTCGTCACATGGAAACCAAATTACATAGGCCACATCACTATCACTCTCTTCATTTTCTGATTTTGTATCAACTGGCAGCATTTGAGGATAGTGATCAAAACCACATGAAAATAGTCTTATCACATTTATTAACCCCCTAATAATGATTAGGCTCAGAGAAGGTATCATGCTTCAAAAACAACATGTAATCCTCTTGTGTGTTGAGCCAAGATTGCTCATACATTTGTAACTCCTTCAACTCAATTGCACCATAGGTAATTTTATCTTCATCCCAACAACACAACCCAAACACATTGTTACATGCCTCAAGGTTTTGAAAATCAGATTTATCAACACCTAAATTACTTTCATCTGCATTCAAATCATGGAATTTAGAAGAAATGTCAACATCCCATACACAAAGAATGTTTTGCATCTCAGGTTCAAAAACAAGATTATCAACACTCAACATGTTATCACAAAGAGAATCCTCAAGCACAAGTTCATATGAATCAAAACTTTCATTTGCAATAAATTCATCATAGTGAGTGTTCAAAACACATTCACTATTGCAATGAGCATCACATTCAACATTATATCTTGCTGCTCCAACATGAAAATTTGAAAGTACCGCTCATGAGAAGGACTATGAGTTGCAGATCCATAAAAAAGGTTCTCATATGCATCCATATGATAAACACAATCACATTCATCATGTGCGTACTCATCATAAAGAGCTTCATCAGTTGTACCAATATTTGTCTCTACTTTTTCACTTTCACATAGAACCATATTGTGCTATTCTCATGCAAACATTCAATGATGACTTCAAAACCAACAAAAAGAATGGAGGAAGGTGAAGAATCAAACAAGAAAAGATTTCATTTTTCATCACTTTTATTACCAACATATGCATGCTCCTCATCATCAACTAACTGAACCGATTCATCCAATGAATGTCGTACACACATATCTTCTTCCTTGTCCATACTACTACAACAATTAGCAGGGTCGCATTCCTCACTATCAAACTGAAAACTATTATTTGTTTCTTCACTATAGTTGCTTGTGGTTGATCTCTCCATCTGAAGTTCATTGCTCACTTTGTCATTTGCATTTGATACACTAACATCCTCAAAAGGATTTGCTAAATCAATAAATTCCTTTTTCTCATCATCATGGAAGCTTGTATCAAGATCACCCTTACTTGCAAAAGAAGTAAGAGCAAGTGTACCATAGTACTGTTAATCACGTATCTCTTCTTCAAAAAGAAAAATTCAATTCATATCCCTCATCAGCTCTTGGATTAGAGAACTTGGAATCCCACCGTCCTTCACATCACACTCATTGCTTGAAGGGAAAATATCATCAACAAAACTTGAACTGAGATGATCATTCAGGAAATTATCTACATCATTGCAACCTTCATCTAATGTAGAAAAATGGTGCTTTATTTCTATATTTTCATAACAAATAGAAGAAACTTCATATGTTTCATTCATTTCATCATGACTATTATGGCTGCATTTTTCATCTGGATTTGCTTTCTCTATGGGTTGATCAGAAAAAAAAATCTTCATCACCACATGATGCATCATCATTATCTTCTGCTATACCATCCACCTCTATTTGATCAAGTCTAGAAAAGGTACCATCACGTAGGCTAGTTAAAAAACTACTTCCAAGCTACTCTATCATTTCTCCAATCACTGAAATCCATTAATATAAACACTTAAGGCTAGGGGGCTTCAAATTAGTTGGCATGGTACTCAAACCTGGCTCATAATTCTCACATAATAAATCAATGCAAAATGATTCATCGGGTCTTTCTACTCTAGTATAGCAAACAAAAATTCCATGAATCTATCATGAAATTCATGAGGGAATTCATCCTCAGATCTCTTTATATCACATAGTGCATCAATAGGTGACATGGATTCAACTTTTCTCTCACGTTGCTCTTCAAATTCTTCTTGGATATGCAAATGTCTATTATCTAACAAGCACACATTTTCTGCTGATATTCCTTCAAAATGATCAATGAAAAGTATTCTAAACCCATTCCATGAACATATGGAATGACTTGGAAAGCTAGAAAACTAGTGTTATGCAACATTTTCTAAAGTTCTCACAAAAAACTTCATGATAGCATCCTCATGATCTATTTGATAATCATCTATCAAATTAATAAAGCTTTGTAAATGTTGTGATGCTAATTCAAACTTCTCACCATTGAACCTTGGTATCTTATCTATGATTTTAGATGGAATAGCATTTGGGTAACCATTAATTCCATTGAAATCAAGGGGTCTATATCTTTCAGTGTTAAAACCTTTTTGAAAAATTGGTCGGGGTTGATCACAAACTATGGTTACACTAGTAACCATACAAGGATGCATACATTGGTGCATTTTGACATGCCTTTTCAAACTTCAAATATCAACTCTATAGTTGATCATTCACTACCCTATGTCTAGCTTTCATCATGACCTCAAAATACCACAATGCATAATTCAAATGCATCTAAGCCTAAGATCTATCTAGTGGGAAAATTTAAAAACAAGCATACTTCTCCAACATAACATAGGCTGTAAATTATAATTCAGAAGTATGCAAACTCAATTTTACTATTCTTTCCCATTCTTAGTGCTATCTCACTCAATAGGGAACAAAATTTCTTCAATACCTTCAAATATGGTTTTCACACACAAATTTCTTGAAAACCAAAAGTGAAGAATACCTGGATATGTTGCAACTACTGCAAATTCTTCTTCCTAACTGGAAATATTTGTAGATCTGAAACTTTTCTTCACATCTTCAATGACAAAGTTGCCACCTCTCTTCACAGAGGACTGAACTTCAAGCATTATGAAGCTCTTTCAAAGATAAATCTCCTTCCGAGTTCCTTTCACCAACAAAGCACCACAGATCATGAAACTTTCAGGTTCACTGCAACAATTTCTTTCTCTAGGTATGAATTCCTTCAATATTTGTACAAAATATTTTGATTAGCAAATAATTGACTCTGTGAAATATTAGTCAACAACTAGAGATCCAAATTTTTCCCCAATGGAGTCGCTAATTTGTTGGTGTTTCCAAATCAACAGATCAAATGAGTCCTAAAGAATAACTAATTTCTTATACTCGGACTCAAAGATGGATTTGGCCAACTGAAAAGATTCAGTCAAAGACTGAAATCTCCTACACTTCTGGCTCTACAAGACCAAGGGGGGCTCCCTTCACAATTCCTAAAGACTTATTTCAATTATGCATAGACATTTCATTTCAAAGTAGATAATTCCCAATGACAATATACCAAGGAAAGCATTAACTTCAAATCTGGCTATATTTTTGGTAGCTCAACACTTACTCAGCAATTGGGAAGCATAATTCAACATTAAACCTCAACCCAACAATAAATATTAAAATGATTTTGAATTTATAAATTGTTTCTGAAATGCATTAAGTTGAATGACAAATCAATGCCTAATTCTGGGCCATGGAGACAAATATATAATCATAAAGAAAATTCATTAGCAAATAAACTTCAACTAGTGGATTTAAAATTGCTAATGCTTTGCACTAACATACCCACTCTTGTTGTCATCCAAGTTCTTCTTAAATATCCACCTTGCACACTTGAAATCACAATCATCTGCTCAAAGTAATTTAACCACTTCTTTGAAATTGAACTGTGAACACACAACACAATCTCAGGGAAATTGAGATGACAAATTCAACATACTTTGTATATTAAATTCATATGACTTAAAGTGTACAAATCTGGAGACAATTTTATGACATTCATGCTCTGTTTGCACAAACTGATTGATATTTACTCATGAAATTGAGACATTACAATTACATATTTTGTTTGTGACTCAGACTCAACATTTTCTATCTACCCAACCCCATACAAGAATTCAGAACCCTTTACAATGAGAAAAGAATGAGAAGATATAAAAGGAAAAAGAGCCCCAAAATTAATCCGTTGAAAACACCTGTAAGCGTCATCCCCTGTTAATCAACAACAAGAAGTTGGGAAAAGCCTCTCTCTTCTCTCTTCCTTTGCAATAACAAACTTTGCCTTTGTATTTTTCTTACCTTCACCTTTGTTCTGCAATAGAAAATTCACCTTTCCGTGAAAAATATTCATCCCATCTTCCATTTTACCTTGCAATTGAGAAAATTAGTTCTTACCTCATGAAAATCCCTTTTGCTCTGCCCTTTGTTTGTTGCACTTTATAATTTCACTTCCCAACCAATAGAGTTTTCTCACTTTTATAATAGAGCCTTTAATAATATGTTTGCATCAAGAAAAATATTTCACCCATCCTTCACTAAAGAATATTAAAATATCAGTGGAGGCATTGTTTTATTTAAAATATATTGTGGTGCACAATATTTTCACCTATATTAAAAGATTTTTGCTTTTAACATTTTCCCTTGGGAAATTGAAAAATTACCCGCATCCTTTGCATTCATTTATTCTCACCAAAGTTTTACTTTGCACTTCATTTTTAAAGTCTTTGCCTTTTTATGAAAAATGAAAGCTTTTTAAAAAATCATTTTATTGGGAAAACAAAAGAAATTTACTCGTGCCCTTAAAATTCTCACATCATTTAAAATATTTGATGAAGATTTTAAAACTTTTTGATGTCGGGCCCCTTTTTAAAACCTTTGCTCGGGCTCATTTCCTTCACCGTATATTAAACACCTTTTACCCTTTTAATTTTTATGGGCCCACCAAACCACATGGCAAAAGCCCGTGCAACCCACAACACTCCTCCCAACATCACCCTTAGTCTTGTGGGGCTCAGGGCGACGGTCCGGGTGCACCCACAATGCCAACTTCATCCTGGTCATTCGTTCCTTGCTCTGCCCTAATTTCATCCTTCAACCTCTTTTCATTTGTTCTACAATTCTTCGATCATGGTGGTTCCTTCAGCAACATCTTGTACCTATGTAAAAAATTCCTTTGCAATATCAGACGAACCTCCCTTCTGTCAGCACAATGGCACCCTTCTAATACCAACATCTCCATGTCTCTACTTTTGAATATAATTTCCTCAAACAATTTTGATCATTTTCACTGTGTTAAATTTCCTTGCAATGTCAAAGCGGCCACTTTTAGCGAGTTAGATGGTGACTTCAAGCATCATTAACATTTCTTGCTCTCAGTTGCTAACACCTTACAATGTTGTCTTCAAGCCTTCTGTGGATACAATGACTCATCCTCATCTTGCCATGGTTTTGCCTTATAATAGTGATCAAGCCAAGAGCAATAAAATGTGAGTGCCTCTGCTAAACAAGGCTTCCTCAAATGATTTGATGCATTTTACTTTGCCCAAATTGCTCATGTGCAAAACAGACATGTGCCAAATTTATGCAAAGAACAAAGATATTTCTCATAGCCATTTCTTGACCCTACATTAAACCTTCATTTGTAATATCCAACTGACCCTTTTTAGTTGTTTCAGTGGCCGCCCCACTATTTGCAACAAACATATCTCCTTATATCCATGCCACACATCACAATAGAGGGTTTGAGCCTCCCTAAGACATCATGAGGCATTCATTAGATCTCTCCTTTGTGAAAGATATCTGGAAACTTCAACTTTGCAATTTCTATCATCTTGAGTTAAACTTGTGTTTTGTATCAATATAGATACATTTCCATTAAGTCCTCCATGACTCTCTAGCAGTGCTGCTAGCATTATGTTTTACCACTTCCTGTTGGACCAACCACTTCTATCACTACACCAAAAGGATTACCTCCACATAAAGCATTATCTAGACCAGTTAAATGTGTTTGAAAATGGCCATGTGATGGCTCATTTATGATGTGATCCTTCACGACTAAAAGAATAGTGCGGCAAGGCGGGCATGCAATTTCGCTAATTCGAGTTACCTCTACAGATAGTGAATCTAGTGATATGTCTAATAGCTCCATTATTTTCAACTCTATTTTACACAAGGCATCATTTGGCTTAGGAATATCATAGAAATCAAGCATATATCTATGTATGTATATGATTCGGGCATTGTATCTTTATCTACTTTTGTCACGAGAAGCCTCCTGTAGCTGATTCAGCACATCCACTTGGTGAATATTCCATGCATTGATCTCATTCCATGAGATAACATTTCATTGAGGTTTCATGTCAAACATTTTCTATATGCAATGCTTCCACATTTGCATGCATATTCTTCTTTTGCTTCATACATGTCATCCCTTGTTCAACATCTTTATCCACTTGATGGTATGACTTGCAAACTCTATAATTGAAAAATGGATCTTGCTTTTCCTTCAAACCCTTGAGGGAAATTATGATTGTGCACTCCTCCATACGTTGACCTATTAAAAGCAATTTACTCGAAGTGATCGCCACAATGCAATACTTACAGTTTTACAATTATGTAAAGCATGTTGGGTCCCCAAGCGGGCCCGACTAAAAAAAAATTGTTTTCAAACAAGTTTCATCCTTAATTGACGTAAGACAATTTTTGAATGCATTTGGCATGAAAATTTGAAATGGGTTGTCATTAAAATTTGCTTTCAGACATTTTTGCACAGTGATAAAAAATGACCAAGTGGGCTCTGGAATCACTCTAGAAAACTAGTCAAACAACCTCTTGGAGCCATGAAAATGTACAAGCATGCAAAAATTTGACCCAAGAACACAATGCAACAAATGAATTGGAGAAATAGCTCTCGAGGTGCAATATAGTAATCGACAAAGTTGCTCAATCAAACTTTTTTCTACAACCGCACTTGTTCAAAACCAATTAGGGGTTGCCAAGTCACCAATTCGAAAAAAATATCAAACCATCTCTTGGGAAGCTACCAATGGAAACACAAGCTCATTTAGGTCCATTGAGCACGTGTGCAAGATCGATTTTCTTCAATCATCATTCTTCATGAGATATTAGGGATCAAAGTTGACCACCTTGAAATAATTCAAAAATGTAGATGTAAAAACAAAATAAACTGCATTTGCTTTTGATCTTGAAAAAATATCAAATCTAATCATGAGGCTCTAAAAATAGACCAAGGAGCATATGAATGTGGGGAGAATTCAAGGAAACAATCCATTTGTCTTGACTATGATTCATCTATGAAATATCAGCTTGAATAGGAGGCCACCTCGCAAAACTGAGAGTTCACAATTAACAAAACAGTTCCAGAACCCTCCAGCTTTGCTTATCAAAACCCTATCAAAACTTATCATGGGAAGCTGAAAATTGACATGCATATTACCATATGTCAACTAAATATTCTCACCAAGGGGTTTGGCATGAAAATCAACTAGCTCTGAATTATGACCCTCCAAAGTAGGTCACTTGGGCAGATTTTTTAGGGTTATTTTTTAGTGTGCAGAGGCAAATTTTCAACATGGACACTTCAAATTTGAAAAACTTGATAGTGACACCAGTGGATATGACTAGGGATGTATTCCCCCTATGGACATAGCAAGAATCTAGATCTCTGGGGAGTAGACCAAATGCCGAGTCCATTAGGCGCTCTAAAACTACTCCTTTATTCAACTTACCCAGGTGTTCTTCATCCCTTTTGATGTAGCATTTGCTTCCAAATATTTTGAGATGTCTACCTGAAATTGGTCTTCCTTTCCACAGTTTATATGGTGTTTTAACAATCTTTGGTCTAATTTGAGCTCTGTTCAAAATATAAACTACGGTCTTTATTGTTTCTCTTGAGTACATATCTAACAACTTTGTTTGACTTAACATTATTTTAGCCATCTCTTGTACAATCTGGTTCTTCCTCTCAGTAAATCCATTTTGCTGATGAGTTCTTGGAGAAGAAAATTGTCTCTGGATCCCATGCAACTCATAAAATTCATTATACTTGTCAAAAGTGAATTCTCCAACTTTGTTTGATCTAAGAGACTTGATTGTCCTTCCAATTTCATTCTCAACCATTGCCTTAAATGCCTTAAATTTCCCAAAATCTTCTAATCTTTCTTTCAAAAAAGTAATCCAAGTCATTCTTGAATAATCATCAATAAGCATCATATAATACCTACCACATTGAATGATTTTTTTCCTCATTGGTCCACATAGATTTGTATGAATAAAATCCAATTGCTTTTTTGTATAATATTCCTTAGTAGGAAATTTGGTCCTTGTCTATTTTCCCTCATGACATGGTTTGCAACTAGTAGACCGAGGCTTCTTGATATTTTGCATGTCTTTGACTGTTCCTTTTGAACTAATCCTCACAATATCATCAAATTTGGTATGTCCCAACCTTTTGTGTCAAATCCAACTCTCTTCTCTATGTATTGCAAAACACTTTTTTTCTATTTACCTCACTAAGATGATATATATCATTGTCAGTCTTGCTTCCTTCTATAACTAACTCATTGATATTCATTTTTTCTTATTTCATAACCTTTAGCACTAAATGAGAGCTTGTAACCTTTATCACACGTTTGAATTACACTCAAAAGATTGTGCTTTAGTCCCTACATATATAACATCATGAGTTTTTTTCTTTCCAACATTGAGACTCAAAATACCTGTACTAGTAATTTTAGCAACTAAATTGTTTCCAAGAGTTACAAATCCTCCATCAAACTTATTGAAGTGCATGAACTTGCTCTTGTCTCCATTCATGTGACTTGAGCATCTGTTGTTAATGATCCATAGATTCTTCTTCTTTTGTGCATGTAGCGTAGTCTAAGCCACCATGGATTTCTTTGATATTTTCTCCTCTGGTTTCTTCTTCCAAACCTTATTTGTTTTATTATTCTAACATTCTAAATTATTTCCCTTTGTTTTTGGTATAGGAGATCTCACAAAATTGCTTCTATAGTTTCTAGCAATATGGCCAAAATTATTTTATTTGTGGTCCAAATAATATTGAAACTATATGAAGGTGCAAATGCATTTATTCTAACAAGATTATTTCTTGTTGGATCCTTTCTACAATTTACAACCTTATGACCAAAATGATTGCAATTAAAATAGTAACCAAAAAAAGAATGATTGAACTTGGAATTGTATCCTTGTCCTCTTGACACTTGTCTTCTTGATCTTTTGTTCTGTCTTTACACTTGGCTGAAACCATCATTCAACACCTTACTTTCATTTTAAGTGTTGCAACTTTCCTAGACTTTGAACTTTCAGAACCATTCTCTTCTAGATTATCAACAATAGAATTCATAGGCTACTCAATCACCTTATTCATTTGTATATCAATAAAACCAAGGATGGTTTTGATATGCGATGATCTTTGGCTTTCTATTATCTAATCCAAGATCTTTGTGCTCTTCCAAAACTTTAACTTCAACTGATAATTTACCTTTTCAAGGTATTTCCTAAGTGACACAATCTTTGCTTCAAGTTTTTCACAGTTCCTATCTCTTGATAGCAATCTTTCAGTCAAAAATTATTCAATCCTCTTTGCCTCTTCCACTTGAATCTTTAGGTCAATGACCATATTATCCACTTTCTCAAGATTTTGAGATAATGTGTCTTTAATTTCACTTCTTCTACAATTCTTTTCTTCATCCTTATAATTTATTTGCCAACACAAAGAAATTCTTCCACAAGGTTCACTTCATCATCATCAATTCCACATCTTCTTTAGAGGTTTCCATAGCCATGAAGAGATCTTTTTCTCCTTCATTCTTGAAAGTGGCTTGATCATAATCATCAAATGAGTAACCTTCCTCATTGATAAATAAATTCTTTTGAACCTTTTTCCCTTTTGAAAATGAATTCTTCTTATTGTTGCTACAATATTTGTCTGGACAATTAGCCATGAAATGTCCTACTTCACCGCTATTAAAACATTTGAAAGGCAACTTACCTTTATACTTTATCAAACCTCTCTATAACCTTTTTACAAAGTTTTATTCATCTGGATCTAATCCATCATCTAAATTAAGATCAAATTGCTTCCTAGGCACTTTGAATGTCACCTCTTTCCTTATAAATTTGTCATTCTCAATTCTCATTTTATAGGAAGTCAGAATTCCATATAGCTTATCCATAGTTAGGGTATTCAAATCTTTAGCTTCTTCAACAATAGAAACCTTTGCAAAACTTTTAGGGAAGGGATCTGGGTATCTTTTTCACAATTATACCTTCTTTTAATTCTTCACCAAGACCTCTAATAGAGTTTACAACCTCATCAACCTAAAGTAGGAATGTGGCAATGCTTTTTTCTTCCTTCACTTTCAAACTTTCAAATTGACCTCGATGAGTTTGAAGATTTTCTTGTTTGACCTTGCCATCCCCTTCATAGATATTGTGTAACTTACTCCATACTTCCTTCACTATCCTACAATGCATGATATTCACAAACTCAAAGTTAGATAAACCACATAAAATAAGATTTCTTAATTTTGCATTATTTTCACAAGCCTTCTTTCCAGTTTAATCTCTTGGAGGACTTTCAGGTATCTCATATCCATCTATAAAAAATTTCCAAACTTCAAATCCTAGGGCCATCAAATATGCTTCCATCCTTACTTTCCAAAAAACAAAATTGGTTCCATAAAAAAGTGGTGCCTTGTTTGTGGATAATCCTTCTTGAGCCATTTAGTGTGCCATCCCCAATATACCTCAAGCTTTTAATATTTAACAAAGGAACTTAGCTCTAATACCAATTGAAGGGAACACAATATATTGGGGGGTGAATCAATATATCAAATCTATTTAAAACTCTTTAATTCAACATTCATCATTAATAATCATCAAAGCAACAAGCATTAATATAGAAACATAGATGAACACATTCACATAATGAGCATTAGATATATGTGGAAACTCAGAATGGGAAAAACCATGGTGAGAAGAGTTGCTTGGAGTTACTATCCAAATCTAGCCTCACAGATATAATGAATAACTTACAATCATAAAGTAGGCACCAACCTACTGGAGACACCAATCCCTGATTGTATTTGTAGGCACCAACCTATTGGAGACACCAACCCCTAATACAAAGACATGAGCACCAACTCAATAAACAAGACACCAGTCCTACTAGATTACAAAGATATGATTTGTGAATCTTCAATGTTGATTACATAGCTTACACTTGGTCTAATAAACCTTTAGACACACTCCTACATAGCATATGATCTTGTGATGATGACACACAATTATTGAGATGCAATTCTCATTACATCACCTGAATATAACCCACACACTTATTTTCACATATAATGATGATTCATCATTATATAAATTTTAGACATAAATATATACATTTCGATACATTAACAATGTTTCATATCGAATAATAATCCCTTAACACCATCCGTAATTAACCAAGTTGGCTAAGAATGGACCTAATTCAAATTGACATGAAGTGTGTAGTGGGTCGGTCCTAAATCAAATTTGTTGTTGCTGATAAAACATGATGTTGTGCGATTCCTTTAGAGATCTTAACTTTGACCGATTTGAACTTCACATGCTTCCTCGAGTTGGCACACACTTCCCTTCTCTGGCATAAACACTCAAAGTCTATTCGTAGATAGCCAGTGAACACAAACAACACTTTGTTACATCCAAATTTCTTTCTACTGAAGCTCACCCTTTGAAACTCTAGAACTTGATATAATATGAGTAACTTTACTTTAGGTCCAAACTGTAGGCCATAGCATTCAACCACAGTAGAGTGCAGAGCAACATACTATTACAGTGAAATATAGTGCATGAGTAACAATCCATGGAATAATTCCATAAATACTTCTAGAATACTTCCACCAAGTAGAATAGATACAAGCATGATATTTCAAGTATACTACATGTAGTCTTCTTCGTTGTTCTCAAATGCTCTAATATGACATGATCATGACAAAAATACACCTTGATTTCAAAAGCTCATAATATGATTACATTTAACTTTGACTTATCTATAGGTATTACTCCTTTGACATTGAAATGAACACCTTTGACATCAATGAGCACCTTTGACATCAATGACAACATATGTTCAACACAAGGTTCTATGTCAATACTCAAATGATAAACATGACTGTCATAATGTATAGTCTACAATGACATCAAAGGAATGCAAGCTCTAAAGTCCCTTATTAGAGACTATGCACATAAACCTTATGTTAAGCTATAGAAAAGGATTGGAATTGTTTCAATGAGCTTGCAATGTAGTTAACCTTCGCAACGTTGTATAAAAAGGGAAGTCTTAAAATGCCAATAAATAGTGAAGACTATAGTGCTAAAGGATCAATGTAAAAATGATGCAAGAAATGTATAATGGTGACAAAAACCTTGAAGAACTTCATCAATATGTAGGACAATCATGTACAAATGATAGTGGTAGGGCAAACTTGAATGAAAGGGTAGACAAGTTTCTAATATATAACAACATTATAATTTGCATCATGATAGTGCCATCAACATAATTATGGATTTTAATCATGATCTTAGAGAACAATCATGATAGTTAAAATGAATAGTAATAGTCCATAGAAATCCTTCAAATCACAATGAGTAGAGGTTTGAATTTAAAGACCTATTGGGGGCAGTCAACATGTCATGTACATGGCCAAAAATAAGTGACAATCAACTATGGAAGATTAAACATGGTTTTTAAGAATAGGGTTGGTATTTGTAAAAAGGTTTTGAAAGAAGTAAAAAATACAAAGCAACAAAAAGTTGAATGGTTGTCCTAGAAGATAATATATCTCACTTAGGGTGTTGTTGATGGTCAATTGAACACAACAACGTTAAACATAATATTTCTACCCTACTTCTCCAAAAGATAGACAGTCTAAAGCAATCTATCTTCCAAGGTCTTTGTAGTTGGTTCTCAACTATGTTGATGTTGTTCAATGGCTTATGCAACTGTAATGTTCAAGGGGCCTACTAGTAAAAAGGATACAAACTGCATCATACCAATTAATCTACATTTGGGGGGTATAAATAAATGTCAAAAGATAGGACAAAGCTCAGGACAACAAAACATGAATGTAAATTTCCTTCAATTTACACATATGAACTTCATAATGAGCATTGTTTCTAAACAACTAAACCATAAAATGATATAATCTATAGCATAATATATACCATTGCATTCATTCATAGTGAAAATTCAAGACATACAGATCATTTATCATTTATAAACTTCAAAATTAACAAGAACATATCATCAGCTCATCATTAACATTCATAGATCAGTGAACATAAAAAACTTCATTCACAGATAACTCAATGAAAATAGCCTCAGATTCAGAATCTTCTATTGATTTTCACCAAATAAGAGACATTTATGCACAACATTCACTGGCATACGAATGACTATTGTTCATTGACATCACCATTAAGACTGAAACTTGAAAATAATGTAAAATTGTAAAAATATCTAAGTGTCTTTGCATAAAAGCTATAAAAAGTTTCTAAAATTGTAGAAATTGTCCTAAAATTATCCTTAGGCTATCCTTCTTCATTTAGCCGACCTTCACAATATGGAGAGAAAAATTACATATAGACCAGTCCTAACACTAATTCCTCCAGTCACAAAATTGAGATCCACAAATTTAGGGAATCGTTGGAGTTGGATGAGATGATTGTCATGCTGATCTTTAGTTCATTTGTTGATGACTTTGTTACCAAAATCTAACGCACTAAGAGTGAAGGTAGAACTACTAGGGATCTCCAATTGAAGTGAGGTCATGATCTTGCAAAATAGGAGGGAAAGAGAGAGAGTTGTCCAATAGACCATGTCACCGGGTGTCCATTAGTAACAAAATGTTCACTGCCACTTTATTCCTGTGTTTTATGCTCAAGAAGGTACTCATCATAAATGGTGAACACTTGTTGGAGTATGTCTGCATCAAGCCCATCTACCCAATCATCTTCAAATTTGATTCTTTTCAATTCTGTAGAGGAAAACTCTTTCATATCTTTTAATTTAATTAACTCCCTCCTAACAACCTTCACTTCGTCCTTGATATCCATGAGTCTATCAAGAAGAAATTCATCACCATCCTCCTCTTTTTGCATCACCTCCTCAAACCTATTAATCCACTTTTCCTTTAATTTGTCAAGAGGAAGACCTTCCTTCACAAGGATATCTAGATTAATCAAAATAGCAATCATTGCTTCCGATTCATCAATATGCTCATTCAGATCTTTACTAGCTTGTTGAACTTCATTTCTATGTTCATAAATGAATGTGGATTTGAACTTGATAATGCTGATTGTCTTTTCCATGAAGTCCACATTATCCTCATCGAGGATATATTGTTCCAAGAGAGTTTGCTTTGGCAACTTGTTGACGTCTTTCAACTTCTTTGTATGATCTCTATACTCATCCTCTTGTTTACCCAAGACTTCAACATGTGAATTGATGTCCTCAACCAACTCCAATGCACTCTCATGTGCCCTATAACTATCAACAAGCAGCTTATCCACCTCTTGGTTCAACCGATCTATCCATCTATCAAGAATTCCAACCTTACTCCTCATTTGTACAAGATCATCAACCTCTTTCTTACTCAACAAAACTAGTATTTCCAGAGCAACAGATTGAGAGAAAACAGTGATAGATAAATCCTTCAATAACCTATGCAATTGGTCTAATTGAGCCTTAATCTCATATTTTCTTTGTTTTTCCTTTATCATCCTGGATTTGGTGGAGGATGCCACTATGTCAATAAGGTTCATTTGTTGATTTCTTGTTGGTTTCCCCAAATTAACTATACCCAACTGATAATTAGTTAATTGCATATCTTGCTTATCCTTGTCCACAATTGGAATGGCACATTCAGCTATGATTTCACCTGTATCTATTAGCTTTGTGGAATGAAGGACCCTAGACTTTTTCTTGGGCCTCTCTTTCTCTATTTCTTTCATCATGTCTTCCCAATTCAAGGGCTGAGGTTGGACTATTTTTTTTCCTTTCTAGGTTGAGTTTCAACCATGTTGGAGTAGTAGGAGGAGTTATCACTTGTTTGGAAGAAGACGTAGCAGGATAAATAGGTTGCTAAACTGTTGCCCTAGGTTGAGAGTCAACCTGTTGTTGGTTCTCCTTCTCTGCTTGTTCCTTAGCCAATCTTTCGGCCTCAACTTTGTCTTTTTGCTCTTGCACCATTTTAGCTTCTAGCTCCTTTTGCAAAAGTTTGTCTAACCTCCTCTCCTCTAACATTTGATCCCTCTATCTTTCAAGATCTCTAACTCTATCCCATACTTTCTTAGACTCTTGCTCATGTTTAGCAAGTGCTTATGCCTCCTTTTCTCTCAATACGAATTCTTCCTCTTCCCTCCTCTTGTGAGCTTCCTCAACTACTATAAATTTGGCCTCAAGGGCCTCTCTGTCTCTCATTTTTTGAGCTTTCTCTTCCTCAAGCTCATGAATCTTTTGTAACATAGCTAACTTATCCCTTTCTTCTTTAGTCTTCAATTCTTGTTCTTTTTGTTGTTGCAACAAATCTTCCTTTTCCTTTTGTTTCCTTGCTAGCTCTTCTTCTTTAGCTTTAGCTTTAGATTCTTGTTTCCTAGAAATTTCCTCAGCTTTTGCTTTGGCATCTTCTTCCTTCTTAGCATCCTCGAAGAGTTTCCATTGATCCCCGGGGTGAGGACATGCTCAATCCCCACATCTTCAGTCTCTTCATTGGGTGCAGTCACAAGAGTTTCCTTGTCTGATTAGGTAGCCTCCAAATCAGTATCAATATCATGGATCTCAACCTCATGCTCTTTCCCTTTTAAAGATTCAGCCTCCTTATGAAGGCTTCCAGTGGGAATCTCCTCAATAAGATTCTATGTAAGGGGAGGTTGAGTTGAGGTTTTACCTCTAGCAGTTGTTGAAGCTCTAGGTTGAGATGAAGTCTCTTCTCCAATAATTGAGGTCCTGGGGTGAGATGAGGTTTCTTCTATAGTAGTTGTAGTTCCTTCACCTTGTGATTCAGGGATATCTTGAGCTGGTACTGTTGGATGAGGCTCCTCCCTAGAGTTAGGAGGGAGAAATTCCAATGGATCCTTAGGAGTTGTCCTCCTTTTTGTTCTTATGTACCCTTGGGTACCTGCAACTTTCCTCTTCTTAGAAGTTTGAGCCTCTGGATCCTTGATCCTCATCACCACCCAATAGATACTTTGATCCATCAATGTCCTTGCAATTTTTCTAATATCAATGGACTCTTCCTCATCCCAGTTTACTGGATCCAAGTCCTTGGTACCTATTTTTTCAGCCTCATACTGGGGATACAAGGTTACACCATCATCTGATAATGTATCAAGGATATCTTCCTTCACCCCATACTCAATCATTAATGGGATGGGAAACCTTTCATAGTTCCTCCTTCTTACATCATATTCATCTTGTAGATCAATCCAAAAATATTCTAACGAATTGAAATGCTTCTCAAAGACAGTAGGGAGCAAACCATTCATCTTATGATTGGGATCAAAATGCTTCTAAGATGTATATAAACCCAATTTCAAATAAATCAATTCATCACAAATTTCCTTAGTAGCCACATTATGTGTGCAACTATACTCTCCTAACTTCATGGAAAATTTATGGCAACCAGTCTTATGCTTACTAGCAAATTTAAGATTGACTACTATGGCTTGATAAATGCATTCCATAAGGACAATTCTATTACTGCAACATCTTGGAAGTAGATGAGGATGGCCATCAAAACCTACCAACCTAAAGTAAGTAAACTTGGGGTATTGAATGTACCAATGTCCCCATTTTGCTATGAAGGCCATGGCTTCCCTACTTAATCTATACCCTGCATCACCTGTCAACCGATTAATGATAACATACAAGAATGCATCATTAATCCTTCTATAGTGAAACTTTGATGTTTGCAAAGTTAGCTGATCATAATGATCCCACACTTTCTTTTTTCCAAGGGCTTCTCCCAATACTCCAACTACATTCAAACTAGGAAAATGCCCCTCCTTCCAGTTTGCATATGTTAGAGTAATAAGTTATTATACTTAATTAATTATATCATATTGATTAATTAATTCACTTATTCCTCTTTGTTACTTAAGCTAAACTTAGGCACATTAATAATTAATTAATTATTAATTATTAAGTGTGCACATTAGGGTTTCATTTAGGGTTTCCCTTTTAGGTTTTCTTGATCTCCTTCATAAGGATTGATCTCTTTGTAATATTTGACTCTCTTAATGCATTTTTACTTTGAGGTTTATAGAGGAGCATATTTTGGTTCTTCATATCTTTTGCATGTGACAGGTATTCATCTTGCATGCAAGTGATCTTGGATTCTAACATGGTATCAGAGCTCTAGACCTGCAGCTGCTTGTTCGTGATCTGAAGATATGGCCTCTTTGTGAGTTTCGGGTGCAAGGGTTTCCACATGCATCTTTTCTGCAAGATCTGGAGTAGCCATTTTTTTGGGACACAATGGGCTCAAACGGGGCTGATAAGCCATCAGCGTTAGCGGCATCCCAAAACCACAAAGCCTTTGTCAAATCGTCGATTTACGAGTAGTTGATCCAGGGAGAGCAAAAAATTTGTCTGAGGGGCGTACGGCCTCCCAATACGCCCCGATGCCGCGAGGAGTGAAAAAATATTAAAAATGTGGGTTTTGGGTTTTACTGGCGCCGGCCTCCGGTTATAATGGGAGATCCATGCGGCGTGCCGGTGACCACCGCCTTGGCTGCCCGCCACCGGACCTCGCCACCCACATCGCGACCCTCCAGTTTCCGCGCCCGGCTGCTCGCCGGCCCGTGACCCAGCGATCCATTACGCTCCTTGATCACATTATTGCATGACGGGGGCCATCGCCTCAACCCTCGCGGGTCTTCAAATGCAGCCATGGCCCATATGAGGAACCGGAGTGAGATCAGAGCCCCTGCGCCCGACCCGACGGTCGGCCCTGGCGCACCCGACCGTGGTCACATGCGACCAAGGGCCAAAAGAGATTTTCATTTTGCAAGGGGCGATTTTTTTTACTCTGCGACGGCGGACAGCGATCAGAATTTAAGCCATTGATGAGGCGTGGCGTCAGCATGGCGTCATCGTCTGGCTCCAACCCTCGCACCCCTCCCTAACCTAGTTTGTCCTAAAGAAGCGGTTTTTGGCCCATAGCGGAGCGCTCTGATATCCAATCAGACCAAGCGAGATATTGTGAATTTGGTTGAGCACTTTCTAAGTGCTATTTATTTTTATAGTATTTTCTGTTTTACTTCATTTTATTTCTGTTTGAAGTCAGATATACATTTTATGCTTCTGAGCTCATAACTTTTTGCCACGATCTCCATTTTTCGCCTCGTTTGAAGTGTCAGAAAGGTATTGAGGAGATCTAGGTTGCTATCCATGCACTTTTCTGTATCTATCCCAGGTTTATCAATTAGTCCAGATTTGGCCCAATGGGTTGTTTGGCGATTACTTGGATATTTTGGCAGTTGGGAGGGTGCATCTTGCATCTTTACACTTCGTTTTCAGCAATACATCATTCAATAATTTCTTGTTGCTTCATAGATTCCAGAGTTGTTCCTGTTTGGAGTTTTCAAGTGTTCTGTGGCATCGGGTTTTTTGTTGCTTTAATCATGATTCCTTGAGTCAATCAGTGACTCTCATCTGGTTTCAGTAGTATACAGAAGAATATTTCCTTGCTTGCCTATATCAAGTTCCAGTGTTACTCTACAGAGTTCTTCCAGTGCTTCTTTGTAGCATGTTATCTCATTGTAAGGGGGTTTTTGTCCCACTAGGTTTTTCCTTCTCTTACTCCTTATTGCATTTGTAAATGGGTTTGATCGAGGCCTAGTTGTGGGACCATCTTTGCTTTCATGCATCTTATTCTAGTGTTTTAGCTTCTTCCTAAGTTCATCTTAAGGGGGTGTTAGAGTAATAAGTTATTATGCTTAATTAATTACATCACATTGATTAATTAATTAAGTCACTTATTCCTCTTTATTACTTAAGCTAAACTTAGGCACATTAATAATTAATTATTAATTATTAAGTGTGCACACTAGGGTTTCATTTAGGGTTTCCCTTTTAGGGTTTCTTGATCTCCTTCATAAGGATTGATCACTTTGTAATAATTGATTCTCTTAATGCATTTTTAGAGGTTTTGAGAACATCTTTTTCAGTTCTTCATATCTTTTGCATGTGGTATCCATCTTGCATGTAGGTGATCTTGGATTCCAGCGCATACACTACATAAGAAGTCATGAAGAAATAGTTTGTTTTCCCACTCTAAGCATCTGATTATGTAGGCTCTCTAAAAAAATCACTGGCCAATCAAATTGTTGCTTGCCATCCAAAATGGTTTGAATGAATGGAAACATCCATTCCTTAAAGTGTGAGGAATCTCTCTTTTTGAACACTCTGGAAAGCATCATGATTATGTCACCAATATCCTTATTGAAATTTTCTCTCTTTGGCTAATCAAGAAGCTTAGTCAAGGATTTCTTTTCCACCCTCATCCATTTCTTGTTCATGAGGGTCCTATTAGCTTCCTTGTGGTTGCTATACAATTATAATGCCTCTACTTCATTGAGTTGTTTTGAGTTCTATAGTGTAGGTGCATCTAACATGAACCTTATCATCTATGGAGTGAGATCAATGATGATATTCCCTTGTAGGTCTACACATTGCCTTGTTGTCGGGTTGTAAGCTCCTGTTGCAGTAAGTATGAGCTCTGGACATTGAACTGATAGAGGAAAGAGGGCAACATTTGCCAATTTAGATTGAACAATTCTTTATGTTCTCCTTGTTGCATCCTCTGTGAAATTTTCTTCAACCAACTCTTCATAGTTGAATGGCCCTAAGTTTGTATCAGTGATATTAGCCAAGTCTGAATCCACCTTGTTGGCTATAAGAGTAGGACTCTTGTGCTTGTATCTCAAGGTGTAAGGGAGTTACTCCACCTTTATCTTCTTAGCTTTCTTGGCCTTGAACTTTTTGCAACCTGGCTCCCTCTTTGAGAAGCTTCTTTAGGCACTTCTGACATTTTTCACTCCTGCAAAATAGTCCTATATTAGATCAACAAAGACTTGGAAACCATTACATTGATATTACCTTTCATATCATCTTCTATTTATCCAAGGTAACTCTACATACTTAGTAAATTTTTTCACTTACCGGAAGCGAAGCCAAGAGAGAATTAGGAACAAAAATCCTTTTAACATAGGTGGGATCGGGATCGAAACCGGGACGAGACCAAAACTAGGATCAGAATGGAAACTGAACCTAGAACTAGCTGATGATTCCAAGTTCATTTCCCACTCTGATTCTGCTTCCACCAAAAGAATAAGGGTGTAGACCAGAATCAACATTCATTGGAAGTGCGATCATTTTGGGAATTGATTCTTGTGCAAACACTTATGGGACGAGTTCATTCTTGGATCTACTTCTGCCAGTTTATTATTCAAATGAAGCACATTTAAATACATAGTCATATCGACTTCAGACTTAGGTCACAAGAAACCATAAGGAAAATTTAAATAAGGGGTTTAACCTCACCCTTAATAGGACAAAACCAAATTTGAAATTTTTAGGGCACGATATTGTAAAGGTCAACGCACAAACCCTAGTTTTCACAACTCGTCAACTTATAGAAATTAGGGAATCAAAACCCTGACGTCAAAACCATTAACTCGACATGATAATAAGATCAAAGGGGTTGTCAAATAGATTCAAACACTTTTAAAGCACAAAATATCCCTCAAAATGAGACCCTAGTTAAAACTAGGGCACAACAGAATAGAAACACCACCAAAACAAAGAAAACAACAACAGAACGACAAAACGAACGAGAAAAGCCAAAAAAAGAAAAATGAAAAATGGGAGGAAAACAAAGCCAAACCAAAAATAACAAGTGAAACAAACAAGGAAACAAGCGAAGATCTGCAAATGCATGAAGAACACAATAAACGACAGAAAAGGAAAACACAAATGGAATGGGAAAACCACCTACCTCAAAATGCTACCAAGAAAGGTTGAAACTTTGACAAGAATCCGCTCACCAACGTGCGCTCACAACCAAATCGTGCTCCTCTTTCATGCGTTCTCGGCTCCAGTTCACTAAAACAACTTAGGCAATAAAGATACTGAGCCAATTAATCTTGATTAAGGTTTAAAAGACATTTTGTGCATGTGAGGAGGCTGTAATTAATGCATTTAATGTGGTTGGTTGGGTGCGAAACCAAAATGGTAATGAGTATTCAACCAATGTGCAAATCGAAGGCAGGGCAGACGTGGAAGCGGAGTCAAAATAGAACAAGAAACTTTACCCAAGTCTCTTATCTAATTCTGAATCCGGTTCTGGTCCCACGGCAGGAAAAGACATCAAAGGGAATGGGGGCAGAATCAAAACCAAAACCAGACTTGGAACCTTTACAAATTTTTGAGTTCAGTTTTGATTTCGGTTCCGCTCTTGACAAAGGAACAAACACCGACACAAGGACAATGACAAAATAAATGAAAGGAAGTAGGACCAAAATGAAAATTGAACTCGGACAAGACACCAAATGATGACAAAACACAAAGGAGAAAAGCAGGAGCGGGGTCAGAACCAAAACCAAACTTGAAACTTTTACAAAGTTCCCAGTTTGGTTTCCGTTTTGATTCCGCTTCCACCGAGAGGAAAGAAAATGAAAAGAAAAAGAGACAAACGAAAACCCAAAGGCCCAACATGAGCAAAGCAATGAAGAAATAAACAAGGCAAGGAGCAGAGTCGGAACCAGGATGAAAACCGGACTAGGAACTTTGGAAAAAGTTCTAAGTCCAGTTTCGGCTCGCATTCCAAACCCGAAGAAACAAAAGAAACAAGGTCTTAGGAGGAAAAAGAACAAATCCTAAGACCCAAACAAAACACCAAGGACAAACAAAAACAAAGGGGGGCCTATTTTGATCCAAAACAAGACGGGGTGGTTATGCAAGGCATAATAGGTGTGATATTAATGATTTTACATAAGAAAATCTCTAACAATATCCTATAGCATAATACATATAAGAGGCCCTTTTTTGTTATTAACTAGAAGGAAAACATATGAGAATAACAACCTAAAAAATGTGAAGCCATGAAAGCCTAAGAAAAGGAAATGTCTATCCATGTTTCTCATAGGTATGATGAGAGTGGAAAGAGAATGTTGAGCATGACAAGACATAGAATAATCATCATGAGAGAGAACAATATTGTTGTGTTACTAAGTTAACCTTGAAAATTATGCAAGAGCCAAGGAAAACTTCAAAAGCTTGATGAAGAGGTGGTTCACCCTAGAAGAGAGAATGCTCAAAGATAACAAATGAACATGATAGACAAGGAGAAGTGATCAAGGGACAACATTGCTTTCTATTTATATTGATAGCCTAAAGGTATGTATTTCCAAGGTAATTGTGTACACTTCAATGAAGAAAAGATGTGAAGAATGTGATAATATTTTGAAAGAATAATCAAAGAGACAAACACAAAAGTGCCATCAAACAATGACATGGTCAAAGATATTACACATTTCTTGAAGGAGTTAAAGGCATAGTTTAGTGGCATAGTGATAGTCATAATGGTAGACACAAGTAATAGGGACAAACTTGTGAACTAGGAATATGGTTCCAAAAAGGTATATAAATGACATGAGATTTTAAAGAAAGAAACACAACCTCATAGAGGCAAAGCTCCATGGTAAATAACAAGAAGAGATATCACTATCCTCAAGAACAATGACAATATTTCAAAAGGGTATTTTACAGATACATGTTTCATATGGCAATCAATAGATAAGGTCCTCATGGAGATAGTATAGAAGAGAGTAAGGAGACTTGGAGAGAAGAGTTTAGAAGGGAAATGAAAAAATCATCTATGACAGTGATTTTTAATGTTGAAGAAGACAACATAAGAGAAAATGCCATGACAATCCATGAGAGAGCTTGTATGCCTTTGAAAGAAAGAACAAAGCCTCAAAGAACATGCAACTGGAGTCAACAAGTTTATGAATATGTTGCCTTAAAGAATTTAGACCCGTTTCACCATGATCATGCAAGTGTGTAGTATTGCTATTTGAGAATGTTAAATGATGCCAAATCAAATACTAAGTTTTATTTTGGCGAATGAAATATGCTTTAGGGTCTTAAATGATAGCAATGGATAGGTGAAAAATAGTCCATGAAAGAAAGTATAGAGGAAAATGCTAAAAGAGGTGAACAATAACAAAAAGGATAGTCCATAGGGCTAAATCAGAAGAATGACATTGAAATGAAGAGCATAAATGCATGATAATACCATCAACCCATGCATGTTGGTTTGTATAAGTGTGTGAATTATAGTTATAAATATGAAGAGGACAATCTACAATTGAAAAGGAATGATAATTCTACTTATGAATGAACTCCATGAACAATTGAATGACTAATTTTTGAGGTGGCAGAGATAATTGTAATTAGCTCAACATTCAAAGTATGAGAGACTTTCTACAAGCACATCAAACAAGAAGGCTAAAAGAGAAAGTTCAGAACCAACAACTATGTGACAAACCTTCAAGTCAAAGATAGTGTTGAATAAAGTAGTTAAGACCCTTATCCAATGCCATAAAGATATTTTTTCTCTTCAAAACTCCTAAGAAGACACATATCCTATTTATCTGTAAGGCAATTTTAAGGTAGTAAGGGGAAGTTGGAGGAGATTAAAGTTAGTTTAGGGAAGTTATGACAAACTTAAAAGCATCTTGGAGTCTTTATAGGAGTTGACAAAGGAAAAGAAAAGTGACAAGGTCAAGATTCTCTTCACTAACACCTACTTTGAGCTTTTCACGGAGTCAAACAAAGAGAAGAAATTTTTCAAGTGCATAGGTGGGAATCGAACAACCATGTCAAGCAAATGGAATTATTAATTATCATTAAAAATATGTCCTTTATTCTTTCCTATATGAGGATAGAGAAAAAGAGACGCCTAAGTCAATTAAAGTCAATTCTCTCTAGATTTTGATAAGTATTGTAACTCATTTTTCAAGAAGCATTGTATCATTCTCAGACTTGTACTTAGTTTTGTACCTTTTGAATCATTAAAATAAGCTATTTTACCTTCTCAAGAGTTGTATATTGTGTGAGATTCTAAAAATGGTTGATGTCATCATGTGGTAATTCTATTTTATCCTAGATTTCTAGTCTCATTTTTATTATCTTTAAGCATAAATAATACATGATTTTCAGGTCATAGTTTGTGTTTTATATCAAGTTTCATGTAATACTTAGCTATGAATGTCATTTTACTTTTAAATATTATCATAAATTGCAAAAACAATTGTGAGTTACTTATGGAAAACACATCAAATTTTAAGTTGTGTATGTTTTAGGTTAACTTATTGGTCATATTGTGTACTCTTTAAACAAGTAGAATTCATAAAACATTTGGTGTATCACCCCTTTTATGCTTTATAGTTTAATTTTTTGTTCAATTCCTACCCATTTTCCTTGTGAACAATATTAGAATAGGTTAGTTTAGGTGATGTACTAAGGGAACCAACCCTCTCAGGAGATTCACTCTAATATACAAGTCATCTATAGCTTAGGAGCGTTTCCATAGTATCAAATTAAAAGAGAGTTAACCTATTACACTCTCAAGGGTGCAATTCAATCTAATAATGATTTTTGGCATACCTAATGGGACATGTTTGATGATCCCAACATCATCCATTGAAGAATTTTGGTATGTTATTTAATGTATTCTTCATAAAATAAATTTTCTTCAACACCATGGTGATTCCAAGTTTGAATCTATTGGCTCAAGAAAATTAAGTGCTAGCATGTTTAGTTTATAGAGAATAAAACTTGATTTTCTCTTATTCTAAAGCTTTTTTTGAATGGATTTCCAGATTATTTGAATGATTTAACATGTATATATCATGGATATATGTATTATTTCCTTCCATTTCATGAAAGTGTTTTTCATATACCCTCCTATCAGCCATGTCAAGCTAGGACTACTTTTGGTTTTATCATGAATACTTATGCTCCAACAAACTATCAAGGTTTTCCTAATGTTTACCACCCTCCCATTCTAACTCTGCTCTCTTGGAAACCTTTCTATTCTTACAATCAACCTTGTGATAGATTTTTTTTCTCCAAATCAATACTATTACCTTCTTATTCAGGCCCAAAATGTTGACAGTATGGAGATTAGTGATATTAAAGACATATTGCTAGACTTCAAGAAGTAGCTAATTGAAATCAAGAGAGAGTGAGAATTTAACTTCAAAAAGAAGTTTTTTTTTTAATCCCACTACCATTAGTATTAGGTGAGAGAAAAAAAGAGACATGAAGAAGAATACTTGTTTAAACAAATTGTAACTGAGGGGCAACTAAGTCAAGTGCTTTCCCAAGCATAAAAATATACAATTCTGTCAAATTTATCAATCCCAATTTTTAAGTAAGAAAAGCCATTTGAACCTTCGAGTTAACTTCTTCATTTCATGCAAGATGCTACACATGCACAAAATAAATCCATTATTCCCATGGGCATCCCCCTCAAACATTCATTTATTTGCAAGAAACCCAACAAACCTATCAAATTCCCCTACCCTCTAAATCCTCTTGTCTTAGTGCCATTTCAATGTTCCCAAGTGGGTATGTTGTTTGGAAAGAAATTGGTTTGATGACCAAGAAGGTGGATCTCGAGGGAAAAGAGGAAGGGACTATTTTTAGTGAGTCTCCTTGTGCTTTACAAACTAAAAAATCAAATTCTCAAGAAGAAACTAAAAAAATGATCTCTAGAATATAAGAGCATCGAGATAGAGAACACATATCCATTTCATGGATTATCTGCTTGGCTACATAAGATTTTTTTTTAGAAATGAATGAAATTAAAATAAAGACAATGATGGTTCCTTGATGACTTTTGAATATGAAAGATACTTGAAAGAAGAAGATGAGGATGAGTAGTAAAAATGACAAGATACTAAGCAAGAAGGAGGTGGTGAAAACGAGGAGTCTACAATTTGGTTTGATATAATTCCTTGCTTTGTTGACAAGGATGAAGAAAACATGACAATGCCAACATCAACAAGTTTGGAAACTAATGAGGATATTAGAAAAATCTTGCAGATTAGCCATAGTTATGTCAAAAATAGTATAGACTCTCCCAAGGTGCTCTTTGACAAAATTAGCCAACTTTGAGAGGATCAAATGTATTTTGTTGAGTTGTATGAGAAGGATCAAACTTCCAAGGGGAAGGGTAAGAAGAATGTCAAAGAGGAGGCTAAAGGCCCATACACAAGAACTAGGGGTAGTCTCATAAAGTCTTTTTAAGAAGAAAAATAGGAAATGTTGGATATGGTTAACTTGCACTACAATCAAGAGATTGAGGTGGCCAATACTCTAAAAAATCTGAAGTAATTCTCTTGTTTGTGGTATGTTTTTGTTCTTTTGTTTTGCTGCTTTGTTGTTGTTTGTTGGATGCTTTTTGTTTGTTGGTTGTTGTTGGTGCTTTAATTGTTCTTTCCCTTTCTCAACAACACTTTTATGTAATTTGATGTAAATGGTTGCGGGTCCCTTCAAAACCTATTTTTCCCATATAATCAAAATAATAAATTTGGAACAACATGAAGATACAAGTAGCCTTAATAGGGTGTTGGTATATGGAGAAGTAAATGAGGACAACCTTGTTTTTAAAAATGAAGAGATTAACATATACAAAAAATTTAATGAGGAACTTGATGAAGACATTTTCTCTAATATTATAGAAGACTTATGCTCAAATATTCATATCAAACCATCATTTCTTGAAGAGGGAAATCATGAAAAACATGAACATAGTGTATAAATCACTATGTTTCCATCAAATGAGTTGCTTGAAGTAAAGCATTATGATCAATAGGATGATAGGGAAGTATTCCACAAGCAAGCGGCCATCAATGATGATTTGAACTTTTTCCTTTCACGAGGGTATCCTATTAGGCATCTAGCTTGATTTGAGGGAAATAAAACATGACAATTCATGCCTACACCTAAGCATGAAGCTAAAACTAAAGAAGAACCAAGTTAGTGTACATATCCATTTCAAAACAACATGCACAATCAACATGAATGGGTAAGTGAGTTAGTTTCCATTCTTCAAGAAACATTTCAATACTTTATTGAGCAGCTATTGATCCTTCATCTCTTTTTGGTTTCTCATAAACATGTGAAGCATCTTGAGTTGATCAAAAAAGGAATTTATTTTTCCAAACTGGTTAATGGCTTTGGTAATCTCCATGTTGGTTAGTGTAGGTTAGGATAGGTTTTCATATTGAATAAGTGTTGTTTCACATTGTTGTATTTTTTTCCTTCCTCCAAGCATTGATGCATAGGTAGTTAGGTGTTGTTTTGAGTCCATATTTTAGGTAGTTTGATTTTGTCTTTTGTTTGTTCATTGTTTGAAATGTATTTTTAGTTTTTGTCAAGTCTTGGGTCTTTTTTTTTTAATTATTTTAGGTCTTATATAATTCCTTGCACAATGGATATCCAAGGATGTTTTCCATACACAAGGGGTTTTCAAAAATATCAATTAGGGCTAGTAAAAAAATAATTAAAAACAATATATTTGGAAATAATTATAAGAAAATATACTCATAAAACTTCACTCCAATACACATCATTTTAGAGAAAATATTTTATTTAGGTCAAATCATGCTTTCCATACACGTGCATATTATGGCCCTAAAATGGTGACTTTTAAAAAGTGATTTTTGTACATCATATAAAAAATTAACTTGTGTCATTTGGGTATTATAATAAATTATATATTTGAAAATTACACTCAAAATCCTGCATTTCATATTACTAGACTTTCTTAAGATTCTATCTGTAAGTACTTCAAATTTTTGCTCCAAGCATGACAAACTTTGATTTTTAGGAAAAAAACACTTCCATTTTTTGGCCAAAAAGTAGAGCCAACTTCTTGCACTTACCTAGTGCAAGGATAGGTAACCAGCATAAGGAAGGACTACAATGTATTCTTGGGACTCTAGTACTAGGTTAGGACTCTAGTGCCAATCCAAGAATCTTGAGTAGATGTAGAATATTAGTTAACTCATACTAGTGTCCCTCTAGTGTGCTAGTGTCCTTGGGTGCTAGTGTATTTTTGGCGCATTGTAGTCCTTTGGCATGCTTCTATCCCCCATTTTGTCAAACAATGAGTTATTCTGGTCATTTTTGGGAAAACTCTGTTTATGAAAGTTGTTTCGTTTAGCTTAGTGAGTTTTCTCATGTTGTTGCATTGTCCACAAGTTTCATACCTTGAGAGTTATGACACCTTTTTCATTAGGAAGTGTGTAGTTGCTTGAAACAACTTGTTTTCACTCTAATTTGGTGGGTGGCTTGTGCCTCCTAAGGTTTTCTTGTATTGTAGGGGTATTGATGGGCACACTGTGTACTAAGAGGGGTGGTAAATCAACATCAAAGTTTTTTAAAACTTAACCAATCATAGTGAAAACATTCAAGTAAGATCTAGCAATTAAGAACATAATGAGAACATTGATTTACATGGAAACCCTTGAGAGAGAAAACCATGGAAAAATATTGCTTATATATTATAGAATATTATTGTTCTTATAGGCTCCAACCTAGTAGAGACTCCAATCTCCACTTGATAGAATTATAGGCTCCAACCTATTGGAGGCTTCAACCCCCACTCAACTAAACTCCAACTCTACAAGAGGCTTCAACCTTGATTTGATAGGCTCCAACCTATTGGAGGCTCCAACCCCCACACAAATTGAGCTTCAACCGAACAAGAGCCTCCAACCTATATTTGATAGGCTCTAACCTATTTAATTCTTCAATATTGATATGATAAACTCTTTCACCAAATATGTACAAACATAAATATGATCCAACTACAACTTCTCATCCTTCTCAAATCTGAACACACACCATGCCATATCCTTGATCACATTTCACACAATAAACTTTTATCACACATTTGATCACAAATTACAAGTCTAAAAACATAAATATGATCCACACTCAAATTTTAACCTTCCTTCCCAAAACTGATCATTATCATGCATAATATCTCTCACAAATCTGATCCAATCTATGCACCAATTATTTTCACATGACTGATCATAATGATGGAAATATTTTCACATAATTTTCTACCTTACCATTTTCTCAAATTCACTTCACAATCTTCTCTTACTCTTCACATATATTTGTTAGATATATTTGTATTTATCATTCATATATGGGTTGCATATATACTTAAAATAAATATGAGTTACACTTCATATTTTTGCTCCTTTTCTTTTCAATCTACTCTTATATTCACACAATATTCATTGAATTGTTTTCCTCCATACTTCACATTCCTTATTCCTTTTATATCTTTATGCTTTTACTTGAAGAGAGATGTCTTTTCAAAAGGAAATGACCTTATGAATGAACATGAATTTTTGTTACCATTTCTAAATTTTAATCACTACCTTTAAACACTTATAGTTTTTTCCTTTTAATTATATATATCTTTATTAACTTTTTCCACCTTTTATGAATCACCACTCTTTTTAATCTTGATTGCTACATTCTCATAACTAAATCACTACTCATTAAAAATGGATATAGTAATTGTTGTACATTAACTAATAATTCATTTGCAAGGCATGATCTTTGCTCTCATTTGCAATGAATTGCTGCTCTTTCTTAAACTCTTTCATATAAAATATTTGCTATCTCTTTGAAGGCTCTAATTGCAGCCTTTTACAACTTGTAATTGCTTCCCTTTAAATCTCCTTAATATTTGTTTTTCAAACACCTCTATTGCTGCCTTTTTCATCATTGTTTTTAGCACATGTCTTCACATATTTGAGTCACGCCCTTCTCAAGACATAATCATTGCTATTAATATTAGTTTGTTGCTGCCTTATGATATGTAATCACTGATTTATATTGCTCTATATATGGTCAGCCCCACACAAATGATAATTTTAAATTTATTCATTAATAATATGGGTGCCAAGGGTAATCACAAGGAAGTCAGCCAACACTTGTATTTAATTGCAATTTTCTCTTGAGAAACATATGAAGTTGGTCAAGTAATATGGATAAGGATTATCAATTTAGTGGCCTTTGGTCATAACATTTTCCTTTAAAATATTTCCTTTGACATCAATGATAAGTTCTCTTAATTTGACATTCTTATCCAACAATCTTGACAAACTCTTTGACATCAACAATCTTGTTCATGCACCTTGACATCAATGACAACATATTCCATCAATCTCCATATTTTAAACACTTTGGCATTAATTACCACCTTTGACATTAGTGAAAATATTTCCAATAGGTCCAACCATTATGTTAGAGGCTCCTTTTTGGTTTTTATCTCTCTTTGGACTTGGTTCATGTATGTAGTGTTGGATACTCGGTGGTTGTGTTTCCTAGTCAAGATGTGGTATCTCTTAGTTGTTTCTCTGTTGGCAAGGTCTCCTTTGATGTTGTGAGAGTTGTAAGAGTGTGTTGTTATGGATTTGAGGTTGATTTTTCCATCATCCCATTCTTGTGTTATTTTTGTGAGAGAGTGAAATCATGGATTAGTGCCCAATTATTGTTTAGGTGTCATTCCACTCTCTTGCAAGTCCATCATGGTGAATTAACCTCATAATTAGTAAGTATTCCCTTGGTTCTACCTTTCTTGTAGCAATGGAAAGGTTGTCTTCTTGTTAGATTACTTGTGTTGTGGTTTTTGTTGTGACACTTGTGTGCATGTTGTGTAATGTGATATTTGGTTGTTGTATCTTTATCATTATTGTCGTTGTTTCAAAAAAAAATTCAGTTTGTTAGTGTCCTAGGCATGTAGTTTGGGGAATTACACAAGTGTGACCCAAAATATCACTACTCCAACATGTTAATTATCTTATCCACACCAAACTATGATTCTAATCCTTTGTTGTGTAGTTCCTTAATGAGATTCTCTATCATGGAACTATGTGGCACAAAGAATATCCTTCTTCTAACAAATATCCCTCCTACATAAAAGAATCTTTAAAATAGCCCTTACCTCCAATCCATATATCTATACAACTTTTACATGCATGTATAAAAAAATTAGTTCTATAGTATATATATCCTTCATCATCTCCATTTGTACCAACTCAACTATGATGGTGGTTAACAATACCCATATTCTACTCAAGGAATATTCCACTTTATTAATCACACTAGTCTTGTGCTTGAGAATAAAAGAAAACCCCTACAAGTAATATTGACCCACTTCATGTGCCTCTAATTCAACTTCATCTAACTATTAAGAAAACCTCAACACTTGGTCATCAATATACAAAACAAACTCATTTAGCAATAGGAAATGACTTCACTTCCATAAATATTAAATAATTGCATAAAACCCAATCATATACTAAGTATCTAGCTTCACTCAAATTCTTACTAAATAATACAATAGGTTTACCTTCTTGATTCAATAGAACACTAATAGCCTTACTTTTAATGTTGCTATTTGCTTGAAAAGATTTCTCACACTTTTAAAGTGCCAATATTATGGTCTCCATCATCTTCTTTATTAGCAATTCAAAGCTCCTTCCAATAACAATTGTCCAGTCAAATTTTCCCTTCTAGCATGTAATGTGTTAGTGGTGCACATATCCCATTAAATTTCTAAGAAAATTCCAATAGAAGCTTGCAAACCCAAGAAAAGTTATAACCTCTACTACATCTTATGATATTGCCCACTCAAAAATTTCTTAAACCTTCTATATATCCATCCTCAATTCATCTGGAGATATCATAAATCCCAAGTATATTAGATCCTTTCGCACAAAACTATAATTTTTAAGTTCACACACCACTAAAACAAAACATAGGTTTCCAATATCTACTCTTCAATCTTACTAGACACCAAAATATCATACAAATAAACAAAAAAGTTACATAAGGTTTTAGAACTTCATTCATCAACCTTATATATTCCATCAACTTTACACATTAGTTGATCCAAAGGCCATGACTAGTCATTCATATAATCCACCAAATTTACTCTAAAATTTGTCTTCTACCCATCTCCCTCATTGATTCTAATTTGTCGATACCCAATGTTGAGATCAATCTTGGAAAATAAGCATGCTCCATTCATATGGTCCATTAGGTCATCTATGTAAGGTAGTTAAAACCAATACTTTATGGTAATCTCATTGATAGAATGGGATTTTGTACACATCCTTCATTATATTCCTTATTTGGTGTAAGGAAAACAAGTATAGTGTAATGAATCAAAATTTCTAAATCAAATTTCTCTTTATCAATTCTTCTACTTACATGTTCTATTTTTCTCTCATGTCAAGACTCGTCGTATGTAGTGCCTTGTTAAGAAAACTCAACCCTAAAATAAAATCCATATAATGTAAAATAATAAACATTAAAAGAAAAAAATGGTATGAACTATTTCCCACAATATCCTTAAAATCCTTCAATAGTGCTTCTATCTCTAGCTCCTTTGAGGCACAACTTTCCTTCCTCAACTTGTGCATGCTTCAAAAATAACACATAACAAGTTCATCCAAATCATATGTTCTTTAAGAAACTTTTTGGCTAATAGGAACATTATATAGATCT
Organism: Sequoia sempervirens; assembly: GCA_007258455.2. Taxonomy (NCBI): domain Eukaryota; kingdom Viridiplantae; phylum Streptophyta; class Pinopsida; order Cupressales; family Cupressaceae; genus Sequoia; species Sequoia sempervirens. Next base: position 81,427 of record VDFB02247075.1, read on the forward strand.
CCATGGTTTCTTCCTCAACCTTTAGTGGCTTCAACTCAAACTTCTTGCCACCCTTGGTGATGGTGAAGGTGTTACTTCTTCCCTCATGGATGGCATAAAAATCACACTACCATAGTCTTCTCAACAACATATTACATGAATTTATTGGAAGATCACATCATACCAAACCTCATTTAAATAACCTCCAATGTGAAATACTAATAAGTATTTCTCTCTTACAACCATTTATTAACCCTTTTACAACTATGAAACATGATAAGCATTAGGATGCAATAGGTTCACATTCTCTACCATCTTAGTGGACACCAATTTATTTGTGCTCCGAAATTTTTTAAACACTCTTCATTTGATTTACCTATGTGGAAGATAATCTTTGTCAACCATGATCCTTCATCTTCTTGAGAAACTTTCAACAATACCTTGTGCAACAAGTTATCTACACCTTTGATTTTGTACTCTCTATCTCACTACTTGAATCATCACTCCCTTGTATAATGTGCATTCTCTTCTTAATGTACCATTGTTTCTCTTCTTTGGGAATTGAAATACCATGTGGCTTGCTTCTCTACATATGTAATAGGTACTACTAAAGTCTTTCCATAACATCCTCTACCTTTACCTTCTCCTTTCTTAGATGTCTTCGCATCTTTATAATCTTGCACATTACTACTAGATATTGCAATTTCCTTCTATGTATTTATATGTTTGTTCTTATAATTATTTCTTATACCATATCCCCTACCCTATGTTCTTTATTTCTTCCTAAATAGCTCCTCTACCATCAATATGAGATAGTAGACACCATCCACAAATTGGATTGGCAATAAACAAAAATATCTTGAATATCATTCCACAATCCATTCAAATATTAAGACACCTCTCTATATCATCCTCCATGTGACCTACTTGGATGTTGAGTGTACATAAACTCCTCAATG